>JAJIZL010031826.1:3541-26240 GCA_023969395.1 Amblyomma maculatum | reverse complement strand
CTCTCTCTCTCTCTCTCTCTCTCTCTCTCTCTCTCTCTCTCTCTCTCAGCGTCATCTGGCACTCATCCGGCCGCTGCTACCTACCTTCATCCGGCTGCAAAAATGTGCCGCATGTGCTAAGCCTCGGCCTTGAAATAAAAACATTCGTTAAAGCATCATAGCAATGATGCGGAGAAATCGAACTGTTATGGGAGCTTTATCGCTTAAATTTCTTGATCGTACTGTTATATCCAAGTGTAGCTCTAAAGCCTCTTATTTAGAATAAATAGCATTTTATTGATCACTGGCAACAAAACCGGATGTCGTGAAAAAGTGTCGTCATAAAGCCAGCATAACCTTGAGCGGGAATTTCAAACACCTCAAAACGCCTTAATTGTTCTTGACGTCCTGCGTGGAATTAACGTTATTCAAACATGACATGTTAAAGGCCACCGCATGCCTAGAGGTATTAAACTTAATAAAATATTTTGTTCTGCCCAAAGAAAAAAAAAATTGGTTGTAGGCGCGATTCGTACTGACGACCTTTCGTACTACGAGACAGATACGCTACTGATACTTGAGAATGAGCGGGGATTCATATCCATGCCTTCTTGGCAGTTAACTTCCCAACAGAACTCCTGAAACAGATTAATGCTTTCACAGAGACAGCACGTAAGTAGTCCTATGTGCCCAATGTTTATTTTTTCTTTTTTACTGTGCTGCTTGTTGCCGTCGTTGTCTATGTCGCCGTCGCATTTGACAGATGAATGGAGTACCGTAACGGAAGATGAAAGTAATCTAGTTCTGCGGGCACAGCTGGAATTCACCAGAATGTTTAGGCTAAGTGATTAATCATGACGGCATGACAACGAACCAGTGTCATTGGCTGGAGGGACCCCTTGGAGAGTTCACTCCTTCAGTCTACAATTGTATCTGGCTGCAGGATTTCTAGGCGGCGCACTACCAAGCCAGCCAGTGCTGCTTTCTCTAAACGAAGTAGTCTTCAGCATCTAATTATTTTAATAGCCCATGATGACATTGATAATTGCGTGCCCACTACAGCGTCATTTTTATTGACAGGCGAGCATTGTGCGAATTCTCTCTCTCTTCCACTAGCGGCGATGTCGGTCTCTCCCTCAACGCGTCCTAGACACTTGACTGTTTTGATGCAGAAAAAGTGTTCATGAATACGTGCCCGAAATCAGCCCTCTTTGGCCCCCCGCCTAGTAAATTATAATCAGTGTAATACGAAGCACGTTAACTCTTTGTTTTTGAGCACTGTTCCATTCGCATTTTCTATCCAAAAAAGAGTATTGCATTTTCTGTGCTACAGGATGTCAGCCGGCTTCCTAGTACGTAGAAGCTTCCTTCCGGAACGCTGACCAGTTTCTCTGGTTTGCGATGCAGGGGGCAAAAATGGGTCTTTACTAGCGCCAACCACTGAGTTGTTTAGGTTCGTCGAACATATGATGTGCTAACAGCGCAAATGATATGGACAGAAATGAGAACTGCGAGACCAGCATTTGCCTCCTCGTCATCATGTTTCGCACGGCTTCCAATTTAGCGTCAGCCTTTCGTTCCAACTAAAGCAACCGCTTAAACCTGTTTGCTACTGACTCCGTTTGCCTATCTGATCTGCCAATTGTACTTAACAGCCAAGTTATCATTGTCACATTCTCCCATATTGTTGTTAAAAGATTTCATAGAGGTGACGTAACAAACTCGATTTTAGTTTGTGTCGCAGTTCATTGTTAACGCTCAAACAGGGGTGTGGGTAATTTTTTCATTTATTACTAAATAGCAGGCGTCCAAAGTTTACTTTCTTATTGTAAATACATCCTAATCCAAAGAGCAGTGTAGAGAAAATATGAAACAATATTCTTTCCCTATATTCGCCCAATATTCTTTCCAGAATGGCTGTGAAAGTTTTCTGACAACAGGATACATGGGTGTGTATTTAGCGGCTGTGACATCAACTTGCCCAGTTAGAGTACTACAGCTTTTTGTTTTAGGATCAAGCATGTCCATGCTAATGTACCAAGATGCAATGTGAAAATATGGCCTCCATTATTATTTATTTTTTTTGGTTGATGTCAACATAAGTTTCTATGTCGGGTTGTTTCTGAACTTTATTTATCTAAGGAGATTTGATTAGCATGGTTCTTCACGATGAAGGTGTAATCTCGCTGCTGATGCTCATAAAACATTCTGCTTAGTCTGCTTAGGTGCGGTAATGCGAAAAATATTTGAGTACTGTCACGCCACCTGGTGGGTTCGGCCGACGCTACGCCAGTGCACTCTTGATAGACTCGGCCAACTGGCGTGTGTGTATTGCGCATTCACCTAGGTTAAGTCAAAGAGTGGCGACCCAGCTGCACAAAAGGAGTTGGTGGGCTGGGCGCTAAGGATTGCTGAGAGCCACAAGCTCCCGGCCACCTTACGCGATATCGAGCTGACCCATCAATATAGACAATAATAAGGCTCAAGAATCAAAAAACATTTTCACCATCATCCCCATCAGACGGAACTTCATGAAAATGACGATGTCCACTGCACAGCGCGATAATATTTTTTCCCGTTTTCACGAGGAGTGATCGGCTGCGGCGATAGGTGAACTGTTTGAACCAAAGAAGCTGATATTTTCGAATGGTGGTTCGATTCCTGGCGGTGACACGATTTTAAGGCTAAAGCCACTCATACTGTCGGCGTTCGTTTGATTACGTAATAGCTGTCAATCAAATGAGGTCATCACCCCGAACCTTAACTAACGTCATCTGAGAAATAAAAATTCGCTCTCCACCGGGAATTGAACGCCGATCGCTCGGATCCCTAGCCGAGCCCCTTAACCAACTACGCTATCGCCCGGGATCGTGAAACGCACATCATAATTCTCCTTGTCTACCGTAATTATGATAGTAGCTATGACAATAAAGCTGCAGTTAGCGATAATGACAATGTTGGCATTTGCAATGATAATAACGGTGTATTTAGTTGATAATGATAATGAGAGGAAACGTGATGCACCGCGTGCACCAGCAACGCTCAGTGTTTCTCATTTCTGCAGTGTAGATTCCACATTGAAAACATACTTCATAATTCTTTTTGTCTACATGAGGATAATAGCAGCTATGGCATTGACGCTGCCATTAGTGATAATTACAATGATGACATTAGCGATGATAATGATTATATGTTTAGTTTTTAATGTTAATAGGAGCAAACGTGATGCACCCTGTGCAGTAGTAACGCTCAGGCTTTCGAATGTCTTCAGCGTATATTCCACACTGCTCTCAGAATTCTTAAGTGCCAGTTCGCGCAGACACGCTGTGATGACAGGCTCTGGTGAGAGGCTCTGTCCTCGCCACTTGTTAGCCAAGAAATCCTTTCGCATTAATATTATTAGGTTAGTTTGTGCAACGTGCTGAGTCAGCAGAAACTAATCAGACATGATCTGTAGTAAAATCAGATTTCTTGTTTTAAAGCCTAAGCATTTCACCCTAGCGAAAAAACAATACGAGCCTCCATAACCACATGCAGATTTCTCATACTTAACTCATACGAAACTCGTATCTCATATCATCTCATATAAATATCATTCAACCAATGAGAAATATATGAGAATGTATGAGATTTGTATGAGTAGTACGAGTTTAGTATAAGTAATCTGTATGAGATTATTGTGACTCATAGGATATTTTCGCTAGGGAAGTGCTCAAGATCTAGTACTGAGCAAAGCCAATATGTTTAATTTAAATTTAACCTGCAAAGAGGCGCTAACGCAATAAATATTATCAAAGCCACTCACACTAACAATAAAAGAACGGCTCCTAGCGCACCTAGTTCAGAAGTTTTATTAAATTTTCCGGCTTGTGAGCGCCAGTTTTACTCCCGCGGCTAGCGTCAGGGCACTTAAAGTTCTTTCCGAAAGTGCCATCGTCACGGCCTGCCCCGTTTAAATCACTTCTGCGGACTAGCGACAGAAACAATAGGCCGACGGAACCCCGCTTACACCCTCCTAAACCCGACTCCTTCGCGAACGCCAGGGCTTGCCCAAGCTCCTCCAAGTAGAGTTCGAACACTGCTCATGCGAAGGAAGCTGGAGGTCCGCCTACACAGAGACCATCCTTCCAGTTCTGGTTCTAGTTGTCAATCTGACGCTTCCACAACACTGCATCGTTTTATTGTGTGGTGATGATCGAACGAAACCTCGTTTATTGGCCGCCGACTTTCTTTTCGCCGCTGAAGGCCGGAAATGAAATGCTCCAGCTTAGCCTGCGTCCTTTTTCGTCATTTTGTTAGTTTTTTTTTTTAATTATCTTTCTTTTTTTTTCATCACGCTGGTTCGTGTCGGCTGTCCTATGGCAACAATGTATTCTAAAAACAAGCTTTCATTGGAAATCAATGTTGGGCTCTCTGCTCGGGAATGGATATCTCTCTCCGGGGGTCGCAAGATTACCCTTTTCGATTTCACTGTATCTTGTTCAGCACCTATTTTTAGATGGCTAGGGTCTTCTTTAACATCCTTGAACGTCCGACCTGCCTAGGTCAAGCTCCTCGCTGCTCCGGCTGCGACTGGTCTAAAACCACCATTGGGTGTCAACTGTCGGCCATGACACAAAATAAAGATAACAATAGCCTGTCCTCACCACCTTTTTGCATAGCCAATACAGACAAGAGAAAACGGATCAGTGATGCTGAAACTGTGGACCCTTTAAAACAATAATTTAAGCTTATAAGCATCAATGTGTAAAGGAATTAAGAAATATATTGTTACGGATCGGATGCGTTTATTCCCAGATGAACACAGATGATGGGAGATGGACTCGGGTAGAACAGGCAGCCCGGCCAACTTCCCGCGCCCTTTGTCAGCCTCCTCTTCTCACCTCTGTCACTTTCACGTCTTTCCCAGCAGTCGCTGCGTAGCACATGATAATATAAAGAACACCGGAGAAAGAATGCTCCAAGGGGTATATATTTAGTCGGAAAGAAGGAAGCAAAAGAAAATTGGCAAATGAAACCCAGAGTGCGCTAGTCTCTCTTCGTATGTAAAATGCGATATCCTGTTTTCGAGAAAATAAGGCCTCGTCGCTGTGAGCATGTCATTGACAGGTAATACCAGGTTACGTGGACAGGCAATCATTAGCAGTCAGCTGTTGTAGTGGCTTCGCGAGGCCACGTACCAATGGCGAGTTAGTTAGATACCAACTCGTGTTTTGAGATCGTAATCACACCCACCAGGACCCCTTGGACCCGTAAAAGACGCACTAATGCAACGTTCGTACGGCTTCCTTAAAGCTGTCGTCTATTTCTATGTCCGTTGGCATTTCACACAAGCTAGTAGGTTATGGTTTTATGCTATAAGGAGAAAGATTTATAGGCTCATAAGTGTGGACAGGATGTTTGCCTCCACGTATGGTGTCACACCATCATTGTATAAAAATGAATAGATTGATGGGTAACGGGAAGGTTTGTATGAGTTAAAAGGTGAAAAATTGATGTGTGTGCAAAATTTAGTTTATGTGGAGTAATTAGGTAACAAGAGCCGAAAAGTAAATTAGACTTCAAAATAGCGAAGGGCGTCGATATAGTGAGTAGACATCGAAACAACCACGGACGTCTAAATTGTGTAAAATACGTCAAATTGGTATAAAAAACATGAAAAAAAAGGAGAAAAATAAGCAGAAAGAAGAAAAAAAGAAAAAGAAAACTAGTCGCTCAGAGTCGCAGGGAAGAGTTCTTCCTTAGCGCTCTTAAGAGAGAAGTATCTAAGTGCATCCGAAGAATTTTTTACTTAGTGGAGATAGTATAGACGAAGATTAACCCATTCGTGATTATGATAGCAGCAATGGGCATGTATGCGAACGGGCATCTCCAGGAGGAGCCGCAGATGGAAGCTATTAAAGCTATCGCGTCATGCGCCTGTTTTGCTTCGCTGAATTGGGTTATTCGGAGAAATATTGATGAAGCCACATAGTACTGCCATTAGTGTGATCGAAATTCTGGCGATGATCACGATCATGATTGACTTGTTCTCGTTAACGATACCAGAAAATAGCGGAATATAAAAGCCAGAAAGCCTAAGAAAGGGTTTATCCTGAAAATCAATTTTGGCACCCAGAGAAACAGTTTATCAATGCGAGAAGATGAGGCAACAATGCTTGGATCAGGAAGTGTGCGTCGGCAGAGCGGTAACCCCGAGACGCAAAAGAAGGCCGAACCACGGTGGTGCCAGTCGTGTGTTCCTGCTTGCATTCTTATGAGGCCCCTGTTCGGCTTTGTGTGTCTTTGAATGGCGGCTGCATTATAAACAGCCTGGTTAAATAAAGCAGCTGGTACGGGTGGGTAGGCTGACAAGCTAGCGCTGACTTTTTTTTATCGCAGCTCTGCAATGACATGAAAACTCGTCAACTATGAAATGTTTGGGGGTGAACGCGCTACTTCACCCTGCCAAACCCAAACACGACTGCTGAGTCAGCCATCTACCAATCAACGACAGTCATCTACAACCATCTGCCAATTTACTATCATCTGTGCGTAAAAGATTTAGCACCTTCAACCGTCTTAAACTACATTACCACCCTACCATTTCTTTTTTTTTTGTTTTGTTTTCAGTACGAATGCTTTGTCACATCCACATACCTTGCACTCTCACTCGTTTTTCTTCTTCTCCGCTATTTTTTTTCAAAGTATGCTGCAATGGCCGACAAACTCGCATCAGTTAACATGCTGCTAAAAATGCTAGGTTATTATCCCAGACCATTCCTTCTGAAGTGAGCGGCAGGTTAGACAGGACCGATAACAGATGAACTCTGTGCAGGTAAACATCAAAAAGTACACTTGAAAACAATGCAAATAATCAAACGTGTGTTGTGCGAAAGTGAAGGCTAAGCACCGTAACGGATAAATTTGTGAAGGGAATAACCTGTAACGGGTGAACACTTCGTCCACATGAGACATTTTCATCTCGGCCTGTAACCTATTTATGCCCATCACAGTAATGCATCGACCGATCGACCGGCGTGGCTTGAGCGCCAGGTTCATCACGCCTTGTTAACCGGCTATGCGCGAAACATCACGCCATACGCCACTAAACCCGAGGTCAATCCATCAAACCCCGCCCAAGCTAACAAAAAATATTAGATATTTTGAAGTGCGCGTTTCGTGGACTGCTGAAAGCTTTAAGTAAATATAACATGCGAAGAGAGGATAACCGATGGTCGCTTAGGGTAACAAACTGGATTCCAAGGGAAGGAAAGCGTAGCAGGGGGCGGCAGAAAGTTGGGTGGGCGGATGAGGTTAAGAAGTTCGTAGGGGTCAAGTGGATGCAGCTAGCACAGAACCGGGTTAATTGGAGAAATATGGAAGAGGCCTTCGCCCTGCAGTGGGTAGAGTCAGGCTGATGATGATGATGATAACATGCAAAGAAATGACAGCCCTCGAGGAAGTAAGCCTTCTCCTGCCGAACTCTGCTCGTCGCTTCTTTTATTCACATTAAAATTTTCTATATTGCCAGACATTGTTTAGGTCCCGTTCTTGTTCCTTTTTCTTTAGTTCATTGTTCTGTGACTTCAAAGCAAGAATTCTAGTAAAATATGGGCCCTCTACGTTTATACTTCAAATAGAAGTGTTTTCGCTGGGTCATTGGCTGTGTGAACTCATGTTTGCTCGTTTTTTTCTTTCTCCTTATCCTAAACTATACCGAACCTTATTGCTTGATGTTCTCATAGGGCTCCATCTCCGTATTTTGTACTCAGGCTATGTTCAATAAAGCGAATACCATTTTAGGATTATGAGTTTGTATTTTGATTCACCTTTCCGTATGGCATTCTCTTCGCTTAATTGTTCACATTACCTTCTCTGCATTTCTTATTGAAGGAGACGAATGTAAGGAAATGCGCGACTACGTGTGCTTAATTGACCAGACATCATTTTTGTCTAAGGTATGCATTGAAGACCTCTTTGTTCTGGACACCCGCGCACGCTGTCGTCCCTGGTAACGAGGTGGCCCATCAGCTAGCTCGAGTACTCTACTTCCGGGTGGTCATGGGACCTCTCGACGACTGGGGTAACGAAGAGCGGTTTTAACTTATAGGGAAACCATCAACCATTACCTCCGCCCGACCGAAATTCAATAACAAAGAAGCTACTGCATGGAGGCGCTTATAAATTTACACGTATATGAATCCAGCCTTAGCGTACCATATGTACCCCGAGGTGAGAGCGCATGATAGGGGTAGTCATTCTGGGGCGAGAGGAACCTTCGACTACATAATATGAGAATACCCACACTCTTGAGTGGTGGGTCAAAATATATTTAGTAGAGAGAACTGGGATGCCCTGCTGCAAAGCTCAGACCATGCACGCTAAATCGGAACACCGTGTACCTGGCGGAACAGCCTGCTATAGTCCAAGACTTGCCAGCCAGCCTTTAACGTGGCAGGCCCCGGCTCCTTGGCCTGCGTGCCGGGGTAAGGGGTGATAGGCTTTTATTGCATTGGCAATACTGCCCCAGGTTTCAGCCCGTCGCGTAGTCCCGCGAAGGGCTACGTTTGACCTTGAGCTGCAGCCGAGCCGAATACGGCTTTAACCAAGCCGCATGAACGCGCCTTAGTGGCCTATAGTGGTATCGTGAATGCCAGGGTCCTAGCAGGCTGATTCTGACATAACCGTCCCATGTGAAACGAGAGACCCAAGTTGAAAGCTCCTGCCAGCCCACATATAAAGGCCCGCTTTAACATCTCAAGCTACACCATAGGTACACTACATGCTGAACCATAAGCGCAGCCATAGAGGTATTACTAATACAATTCAAGCCGTTTTATCCAGAGCTAAACCACAGACAATTTTTTTCTGGCAGCAAACGATGTTTTTTTCATTCATTCCTTCATTCAATCAATCAATCAATCAATCAATCAATCAATCAATCAATCTTTGTTCTAACCACCCAATAATTCTGTGTTTCGGTGGCTACTTGTCACTTACTTAAACAAATTTCACGCAGGTTTTCGTAATTGCAGAAAATCTTTGAAAGCACGTCAGTGATCATCTATGGCCACCTCTGTAAGCGCCGCAAGCAGCAACAGGTCACCTGCGTCTGTAATTGATGAGAACAAAAAACTTGTGACCTATTAGCGCTTCGACTACATCGAGCAACTACAACACTTGAGCCCGACCCAGGCTGCTATTCGCTTGAGCCAGGCATTGACCTCCAAATCTGACCTCCATGTACCTACTCCCCTCTCCCGTGAATATTCCTGCAAGCTAGCTCAATTCAATACAGATCACTCGCTAACTTATGCACCGAGTGTTTCATTGCGCTTTGCTCGGTTCCGCCGCCTAGGACGAGGAAGAAGTGATGATCAGTGTCAAAATAAAACAGTCTTCTCCCTCTGTACCGCTTTACCTCCACCACGTGTCCAGAGACATCATGGAGGTCTTGCTGCAGCTAATGCTACACACGCAACTGCATGAAATTCTCCTCGCTTTTCCTCCTCGCCAGCTACTCTGGACAGCAACTCTACTGTCACGCAGATGTGTTTGTCTAGGTTGCTCCTCTTCGATGTGAGGAGTGCTCTTCCTCACTAAAGCCATTCTCGTGTTCGCTGAGAATTCATGGTGCCCTCGGTATCCTATTCGCGAGATAGGTACATGCGCTGCATTTCTATCAGATTTACCCAATTTTGCTACTTTTGGTACAGTTTGCGTGTATAAATGCCCTTTCCTTCGATGTCTATCAATCTACAATTGGCAGTGGTTCAAGAATACACTTAGTGCCGGCCACAATACTGCTTACGTTTGCGTTCTGTGTACTACGTGTTTTACACTATGCTTTACGTTCCACGATTCGAAACAAGTAAGAACCATGTAGCGAGGCGTGCAAGGATATAAACAAACTCGAACGCTGAATAAATTGTCTTTAGGCGACCGTTGAATTCACTATAAATGGCACTACAGTGTTATGTCTGATATTACTGCCGAAACAATTGTGTTCGCGTGTAATATTTACTTGCTACTTCAGGTGGTGGTGCACGACGACAGTGTGATTTTAATTCTTCTTTTTTTGTTCTGTAGTATTTAAAGCCTCTGTGTTGGTCTGAAAATGTCTGTTTTGTTGACTTTTGATGATTTCTTTTCTGGTCACGCGCATCAAAAGACAGTTACTGCGACTGTAATAGCAAGAGTGTTTGCTTGTCCTTTCTTCAACTATATAAAACCTAGACCTCCTGGGTCAATTCGGAGGCAGTGTTTGTCTGTAAAACGTAACTAGAGATAGAGGGAGAAAACAATGTGCCCTGAACATTGAGTAAATGTCTAAACAAACCTTAAGGTCGTCTTTTACTGCCAACTCGTCATTAATGCGTGGTGCACATCATGAAAGAGCAAAACGACACAGGACTTTCGGTAATACGACAAATGAGTGCGGTTTAGGTTTCCCCGTTAAATAAAACGTTCATCCCGCTGTTCAGCATTTACAGACAAAAAATGTCTTCATCTCGAATGTACCATGTATTATTGGTTATTGTACTTTCCATTTGTAAGTTGATATCAACGTGCTTGTTTTTGAAGCACGTATTGAATATATCGCTTTGAATTTTGAAGTTTCGCTACATCGTCTGGTCTGCCTTCCTGACATTCAACATTTGGGCAGAAATGAGCGCGGGCGGACCAGAACCTGCAGTTGGGGGACAGGTTCATTATTCTGAATCGACAAAACCGATTGATAAAGTGAACGCTTCCAAAAATACGAAAAAAAAAATGCAGTTCGAAATAGTAAAAGAAACTGTGTTATCAGGAACGAACTCTCAAACGCGAAAGAAGGAAGTTGGTTTCGGTTGGCTTATGGAGTTTAACGTCCCAAAGTAACTCAGGCTACGAGAGGCGCCTACTTTGAAAATTTGGACCACCTGGGGTTCTGATTTGCAGCGACAGCACAGAACACACGGGCGCCTAACTTTTCACCTCCATCGCAAAGCGACCGCAGCGGCCGGAATACCATCCCGCATCCTTGAACACAGCAATCTATCATCCTTACGACTTCACCACCGTGGTGGGGCGCTAGGGAGGATATACTATCGAAGCAAGAGGATATACTATGTGTATATAATTATGGGTCTAAAACTGGAATACAGTAAATAAATTCTAATTACCTAACGTGGATTCTTAGTGATAATGCGGAGCTAGAAACCATGGTCATGACGATGCCGCAGCAGATTTTGAAACAAAGAAGAACTAACTTTATGAAGCTCTAGTGTGTGAGGACATAAGGCAATGTTTCGTACACAAAACTGAACGCATTAGACGCTAACGAAGCTTAGCGGAAATACAAATTCCTTTAATAACGCATTGCTGTGTCTATGGTGTCAAATTTTAACTCCCTATTCTTCTGTACAACCACAAGAACAAACAGTGTTATTTCGCTTCGCTGCTCGGTGTGCGAAAAAAGAAGTTACTGCTAACTCCTTTTTCGTTGTTTTCGGGTACCAGTGAAGAAATTTAGGTGAAGACATGGTACAATCAAGCGTACTCAGTGCAACACGACATCAGCTGAAGTCTTCCTTCCACCTAGCTTCCCATTCAGGTCAAGGCCGTCCAATGGACGGGTGCCGCCAAAGGTCTCCACGGCCTGCGGCACGCTATCTGACTTCCCCTATTCCTCCCCACTTATTGTGAATAAAGATTTATCAGCTCTGCTCAGTTCACGTCTGATGCATTGTTTCAACGTATTCAGATATCTGAATACGATGATGCACCAACTCGCCCCTCAAGCTGTTATTTTGGCATTGTTTCAAACTTGCGCCTGTAAGATCCATAACTACTAAAAAAAAAATGCATTTCTCTAGCATGAAAAAGCAATATGCGATTGTTTTGTCCACAGTTCAGAATTTACATTTGGTACAGAATACCCACATATATTCAATAAAAGATAATTGACTACATTGAACTTGTAGCGCACAGCTACGCTGTAAAACTGGGAAGAAGAAGCCGACGGGAGCGGACGCACTTCGATTGGGCTCGGCTAACAAGAAAGGAAATTGTCTGGAAAATCCAACAAATCCTGGAAAGTTTGTTTCGAGGACCTTCCTGAAGTCATCCGGAATTCACCGAGGCCTTTCTCAAATCCGTGAGTGTTTTATTGGACATCGAAATGGGCTTTTGAAGCTCCTCGGCGGCGGCCATGCTAGGCGATGCGAGGCCTAGTAATGCCGATCCAGAGCGCATGGATACCTTAGACCAAGGCGAAGCGGGATCTAGTGGTCTGTGTTCAACAACCGCTAACCCAGCTCACTCTGCTAAACACCAGGGAATGGAATTAGACGTCCAAATCCAAACTTCTAATGACATGGAAGAGGGTCATGCCTGGACGCCGGATGACCTTTACTCCAACTGGCACGTAAACATATGCAAGAAGAATCGTCAAAGGTTAGCAAGAGGCGAACAAGTCGTGATCGCAGGAAAGATATATGCTCCCCCGACGCACTTGCTGCAGACCGTCGTGAAACCGAAGAAAACGATAGCATCGCCAGTACAGCCGGCTATGGATCAAACAACGTCTCAGAAGAGGAGGAAATTACCACCCCTTCCTAAAACCGACCATAAGGTGATAATAAGAACCAAGAAGGGCATGGAAGTCAGAAAATTCGTTCCTACCCAGTTCTCAAGAGCCATCGTGGCTGCCTGCAACAACCCGGAATTGTGCGACTTCTCCAAATTTATTGTGAGACCCCGCACAGGATCGAACATCATCATAGTCAGCACTCCTTACGACGAGACTGCGGACGTCATACGGCCCATCAAGAGTCTGACCTTGGAAAACAAGGCTTACGAAGTCAACGTCTACCTGGCGGCGCCTGAGGACGTCATCAGAGGAGTTATTCATGGAGTGGATCCAAACACACCATCAGAAGAGCTTCTATCAAACATCCGACTACGCACACAAGGGGTCGAGATCGTTCAAGCACGAATGTTGGGAAAGTCTCGCACGGCAGTGCTAACATTCATAGGCCCCATTCTCCCCCGCTACGTCATCTATTACGGGGGAGAGACGGCATGTTACCCATATCGACCAACCCAACAGATCTGCCAAGACTGTCTCAAGGCAGGCCACAGAGCGGATGTCTGCCCAACACCCAACGCCAACGTATGTCGGAACTGCGGCCTTCATGAACCAGAGGAAAACCACACCTGTGAAGCCAAGTGCGTGGCCTGCCAGGGAAACCACCCAACGGGAGACAAGGCCTGCAAGCAGCGCCTCAGGGCACATATCGGACGTTACAACAACAAAGCTAAACAAAGCAATAACAATCAGCAACAGAAGCCCCCCAAGCAGCACGTCAGCCCGAGAGATCAGCAGATCAAGCCGATGGAGCGCCGCTGGTTTTCATCGGAGGAGGAGGAACAGCAGCTGGCAGAGAAACAGAGACCCCAGTCCCGATCGAGATCCAAGGGACGAGACTTGACAGCCTACTATTCCCAACAGAAGACACAACAGATCAGGCCCAACCAGCAGGGACCACCAGAAGCGATAGGGGCGACGCCAGACAAGCTAGAGCACGACAGCAAAAGGGTAAGCTGGGCTCAGGTTGCCTCTCCCACTGCTCTAAACGGGTATGGTCCATGCCAGGATTGCACTAGGCTCGAGGAGCAAAACAGACAACTGAAAATAAAACTATCAGAACAACAGAAACGCCTTAATAAGGTGGAACAACAACTACAACAACTGCTACAAATGGGTCAGAAGCAAACTGCCCCCCAACCCTCATCAATAGTATCGATACAGCCACAACCGGTACAAAATGCTGTAAACACCTCCGCATCTCAACCTCAACAGGCGAGTGTACTCCAAACGCAACGGCAGAAAACGCTTACGCAAACTCTCGGACTTCACACTCAAGAAAACGCACCAAGCATTCTTACTCAAATGCAACAAATGATTATTCAAATGCAGCAGACCATGACACAACTAACCAAACAACTCCAAGACCAACAAATTGCCACGCAAACTCAATTTGCGGCAGTTCAAGAAGAATTCAATTCGAAAATCCAAATAATAACTCAGGGGGTGCGAAAACGCACGGGAATCCCCGATGACCCTCGACTAAAAACCCACCGAAGGTCCGCTGGCATCACAGATCTCAGCGACTGCGAGTCAGTGGCGAGTAACGCTGATGGCTGCCTCCCCTAACCGGCAACCAAACCACCTAGAGCTCTGGCAGTGGAACTGTCGCTCCTTCAAGAGGAAACGCAGCTCCCTGCAGATGTTTATTCAAAATCAACCGATACCTCCGGACGTCATCTGTCTCCAAGAAACAGGATGCACAACATACCTCAAAGGATACCTCACATACACCCATGGCACGGCACCTAAAATAGCTACACTAGTGGCCCCCACATTAACAGTCATACCGCACGACCTTCCCTTCAGTGAAATTAATCAAGTTCTCATCGAGATCATCTCTCAAAAAAGAAGAAAGCAGAGTGTGTTTGTTCTAAACCTTTACAGTCCTCCAAGCAACACGCAGGAAGATTTCAAGCCACTTTTACTGGAATGCACACGCATAGCGGGAACTAACCCCCTTATTATTATGGGGGACCTAAACGCTGTACATACGGCATGGGGCTACCACAAGGACACCCCGAAGGGAACCAAGTTGTTGGAAGCGGCTGAGCAGCTGGATCTCTGTCTTATGACGGACACCATGTCCCCCACTAGAATAGGAAACAGTGTAGGCAGAGACACCTGCCCAGACCTAGCTTTCACCAAAAACATAAGACATTGCACCTGGACCAATCTAGAAGAAACACTTGGCAGCGATCACAAAATCCTTAGCTTATCCCTAATGACAACCCGTATGAAAAGGAACATTGGCTCTACTAAAATAACAGACTGGGATAAGTTCAGACAAATTAGACCGCCACACGACGGCATCACAACAATTGAAGATTGGGTTCAAAGCCTGAAGGATGCTCATGCAAAAACGACCAAGACCATCAACACAACGACAAAAACCCCAGAAGTAGACAGACATCTCCTACATTTATGGGAAGCCCGAAAAAGTCTATTAAAACGGTGGAAAATGCAAAAATTAAATAGAAAACTTAAAATGAAGATAGCACAGGTTACTGCTGAAGCACAAGAGTATGCTATAAAGCTCGCCAAGCAAAACTGGGCAGATTTCTGCAATTCGCTGAAAGGTACCCTAAGCACGGCTAAAGCATGGTCAATATTAAGAAGCTTGATAGACACATCAAAAACCAAAACGGCCACAAGAAGAACCCTTCACACCATAGCCCATAAATACCCGGGCACAGATGCAGAGTTGATCATCGCCATGCACAAGAAATACATAGGAGACCCTACTCCGGCTTGCCAAACTTCATATGAAGGTCAACCAAACCCCTCCCTTGACTCCCTCATAACACTGGCGGAGGTCTACTCAGCCGCCCGTACATTTACAAGAAACACTGCCCCTGGAGGAGACAAGGTCACCTACGCTATGATTAGGAACTTAAGCACAGAACATTTGCAAGACCTAAGTACATCAACGAAGAACTGTGGGAGAAGGGACAGGTCCCATCAGCTTGGAGACACGCGGATATCATCACCATACCAAAGGCTGGAAAGCCACCGGCTGTGGAGAGTCTCCGTCCTATCTCCCTCACTTCTTGCCTGGGAAAACTCTATGAAAAAGTAGTCCACCTAAGGCTCCAAAATTACATCGACGAAAACAACATCTTTCCTTCCTGCATGCTGGGCTTCCGCAAGGGACTCTGCACGCAAGATGCTTTCCTCCGGATTAGGGAAGAAGTCATCAACACCATACCCCGAAAAGGCGAAAATTTCATTCTGGCACTAGATCTCAAAGGAGCATTCGACAACATTGGCCACCAAACCATATTGCACGAATTAAACAATATCAACTGCGGGGAGAAAATTTTCAAATACGTGAAGGCTTTCCTCTCCGATCGCACAGCCACCATAGGAATTGGAGAGATCCGATCACCAAAAGTACCCATGCCGAACAAAGGTACACCGCAGGGTTCTATAATCTCTCCAATGCTATTTAACATAGCAATGATAAATTTAGCAAAAAAACTGTTGACCCGCACTGATATTGGCTTCACTTTATACGCGGACGACATCACCATCTGGGCTACTCAGGGATCCTTGGCGCAAAAAGAAGAAGCTCTGCAAGCCGCTATAGACCTAGTCGAGGAATTTGCCGGGGAGAGCGGTCTTCAATGCTCCCCCGAAAAATCCGAACTTATCAGGCTACACAGAAGAAATTACAAGTCCCCAGGAGAAATTCAGCTCTCTCTAGGAGACCAGATAATTCAAGAGAAGGACAAGATCAGAGTTTTGGGGCTGTGGTTGCAAAGCAATTTGAGAGTGGATTATACAATCAAAACACTCAAAACCACAGTCAACCAAATTTCCAGAATGATTAGAAGGGTGACCTGGCACCGGAAAGGGATGAGGGAGGAGGACACCCTCCGCCTTGTACAAGCCCTGGTCATTAGCAGGATTACCTACGGGCTCCCATATCACGAAATTAGATTCACTGATAAATGGGCCATTGACACTATCATAAGAGGAGCCTATAAAACGGCCCTAAACCTCCCGCCAACAACATCAACGGAACGTCTTTGGGCACTCGGAGTGCACAACAACTTCGAGGAGCTCAAGGAGGCGGTTCTAGAGAGTCAGAAACAACGCCTAACAACAACGCAGGCGGGTAGGGAAATCCTGTCAAAACTAGGGCTATGGCAGGCACTAAGAACTTCTGAGATCAAATCACAAATTCCGACATCCACAAGAAACATCTATGTGAACCCTATACCCAAGCACATGCACCATGAGTTACAAAAGGGTCGAAGGAAAGCCAGAGTGAAATCATTGGAAAAACAATTGTCTAAAGACGCGGAAGCTGTCTACGTGGACATAGGAGCTTACGGCGAACCTGGCAAGTTCACAATAGCTGCAGTTGACCACAAGAAGAGGCCAATTATTCAGGCTTCAATCTATGCCAAGGATCCTGCGGAAGCGGAATCACTGGCAATAGCCATCACCATAAAAACACAAGACAACCAAAATAAGTCATCACACGTAGTGACGGACTCCCAACCAGCCTGCAGGGACTACCTGGCCGGAAAACCTCACAAAAAAGCGTGTGCAATATTACGTTCCATCTCCCAGACGCACACAATTACATGGACACCTGGACACGAAGGCCTAGAAGGAAATGAGGTAGCGAATGATCTAGCCCGAGCTCTCACAAACCGGGCGGATCCCCATCCCTACCTCACCCCTCTCCTAGGACCCTACGGCGACAGGCTGGAACACCTACGGTTAGAAAGAAGAATTTTCTCACCACCACACAAACACCTTCCTTCCTCGGACGCTATAGACTGGAGAAAAATACAAACAAACACATTCCCTAATCTTCAAATTTTAAATAAGATAAGCCCAACAAAATACACGAGTTACTGTCCTTGGTGCGGTGCAAGCCCGACACTCTTTCACATCTCTTGGGAATGCCAGGACAAACCTGACCCAACGTTAATAGTGCCATGCCCGACACACGAGCAGTGGGAGGCGGCCCTGACCAGCGACAACCTGGACCAGCAAGCCTGCAGTCCAGCTAGTCCGCAAGTCAGCTGCTGCCAGCGGAGCCCTGGACTAGGGGCACCGACCACCCAGCTCCTGCGAATATTTACTGATTATATGCTCATTAAAAGTTTTCTCTCTCTCTCTCTCTCTCTACGCTGTAAAACGGAAGCGCTAAGATCGGCGTTTCCAGCCGGCCAAAGAAGAAAATAAAGTTGAACGGTGCGTGCTGTTGAGTAATTTAATATTAACATCATCTACTGGATGATATTAAATTTCCATATGGCACGAGAGCGGATAAGGGCAGCCTCAATCGTTCTGGCTACGCGGTATGCACATATTGCTCTCTGGTGCAGTGTTTCTGAATAACCTTGCCGGTAATTAAATGCGGGAAACGCTGATTGCGCGAGCACAGCCAAGAGCACTCCAGCATGAACCTCGTGTACAGGAAGATCAGTATCGATTATCTGGCGTTCCCAGGCAGCAGAAATTTGCCTGTCAATAATTACACAGTGTGCTCTCGGGATTTCTGCTGCTACGCGTGCACGTTTGGGTCTTTCGTAACAAACATTGACCTTATAAGCCTATGTATGGCGGTAGCGATAATCTGCCTAGTCGCTACCACAAAGGGTGCTTTACTGGCGGTAGTCTTTAGCGAAATGAAGTAATGAAATGCGTAGGGATAAGGCGAGGAGTAAGCGAGGAGGAGGAGGTTCTTCTTCTTCTACATCTTCTTCTTTCTCTACATCTTCTTCCTACATCTTCTTCTTCTTCTTCTTGTTCTTCTTGTTCTTGTTATTCTTGTTGTTATTGTTGTTCTTGTTGTTATTGTTGTTATCGTTGTTCTTCTCGTTCTTGTTATTCTTGTTGTACTTGTTGTTCTTCTTGTTCTTGTTGTTCTTCTTTTTCAGGCACGGCGAAATGTCGTGACTGGGGCCAATGTAGCTCTCGTTACAAAAGAACCTGTAATTTCTGAGAAATGTACTATGTGGTCACGGTCAGTTTTGTTTTCGTCGTTACTTGAATGGTACCACCATTGTGCACTTCTATATGAAGAGTGGCGATGATCCCGATGCCACACCGTTTCTGATGCAATGAGAATCCTCATTCAGTCCATCTTTCTCTGTGCCGATGCCACGACACCTCCGGCTCCATTTTGGTTGCGAACGTCTTTTTCCAACCTCCTCAGACGCATCCAAGCTCGTGTCTGCAGGAGGTAGCAGGTGGCGAATCGTCTGTTTTCATTCGGGCATTGATAAGCCGCGACAATTCTAGCTCCCCCTATGAAAGAGGGTGCCACATTGTGCGGTTATTTATGTTCCCCTATATCTGGGTGCCGCAAGCTTGTGTTTATTTCTTCTCCGTGCTCAGCCGTAGACCTTTATATCTATCATTCGCGACCGAGTTTATAAGCCTTACCCATTCTGTTCTTGTCTTTCTGTTGTCCTTTTTGTTTCCCTTTGCCTGCATACAAGAGTTCTGTCGTCGAGATTTGTAGCTATGATTGCTAGCTTTTGTTTTTGTCCTTTCGGTGTTCATAGTGTACTTTGTCTATATGCCACATGCTGGCTTACCAGGAGCGAGACTGCTTTTCTTTCCTGGTTGTTTTGTATTACAGGTAAAAAATGAAGTTAAAGGTCAGTCTTCGTGCAGGTGTTCTTGTTTACACATATGAAGAGTGTAATTTGTGAAGCGCGTTTCCAAACATTCTTCTTTCATGTCGCTGCACGTTTATTGAAATGGGAGACATGAGCCATGCTCCAAGGCCATCTATTTTGAATGGTGCCCCTTACTTTGCAACCAATGAATTGCTCGCATCGCCCTACCGTTTATAGATTGAAATTTCACTCAAATATTAAGCCCTTGAACAAATTCTTATGTAGTCGTGTGAAACTATTTGTATTAGAAATTGTTTTTTTTTTTTGTCAGTTCAGGAGCATTGATTTGTTGCACAAGCATCGAAGCCGATGGCCGTGCCATTCCGATGTATTTATTTAGCAAAACGGAGGTTGAGCCAGGAAAACCGTCTTATCTCCAGAAATAAGTACACTGTGTTGCGACACTGTATATCTGGACCAAGTTTTCCTATCAGCAGTACTCCAATGTCAACCTAAATCAAATACCGAAACTTTATGCTCGGGGAAGGACAAAACAAAAGGAAAACTTAACATTACTTGTTTGTTCACTTACATATTTTAAGGTTAATTCTCAGCTGTGCCCGCAAATAGTTTACTGAAACGGATATCAGTCTTTAACTTGAAATTAACTAAATTCAAGGGAGCTTCTTTGTTCGCAAGGACATATTATTCCTCTGCTGTGTATGGCATGTGTAGTTTTGCCGATCTCGATATTCATGTTGGCTGAGCATTTTGCGCGACCATCACCACGTGCTTAAAGAAGCGTCCTTATGAATAGAGTTACAAGTCTTCAACTCTGCTGAACCAAATATTGAGCGAAAGCATTAGCTGCGGGTGACCGAGCGTTCTTCTTCTTCTCTTTTTCTTCTTCCTCAAAGCCCCGCTTCAAACCAACTCATATGAACGTGCCTTAGTGGCCTAGGGTAACGTGAATACCTGGGTCCTAGCAGGCTGATTCTGACATACCCGTACCATGTGAAATGAGAGACCCAAGTTGGCACCTCCTGCCTGCCCACACCCTAGCGTCACGTGGGGTGTGACGTCACAGCGTCACGTGGGTAAGACGGGGGCTATCGGTCGAGCTACGCTGAAGGCTCGAAACCTAGAGTAGTATTGCTTTCGCAATAAAACTGCTATTGAATTAGAACAATATTTGAGTCCAGATGGTATAAGAATGCATGTCAAAATCGACGGGCTTTTCGTTATACCTTTCAACGGCTTCTATTTCCTTTCCGTACTATTTCCAGATGCGTTGCGCATAATTAAAGTACTATCGGTGACAAACTTCTGTAGACACACAGACTGCAACTAAAGCTCATAACTTTCGTATCAGCCGGTAGACTCTGCACATACTTGGCGATGTGAAGGTTGGACTGCGTTATTTTCACGTTGGCTCCAGAAATAAGGTGATAATTCATTTGCATCGTCCTTCGAGTCCAATCTCGCCAGATGTGCTGTCCAGAGATTTTCGTCCGCGATAGTACATACCTCATAAGAATTCGTAAGAATACTGAGTTCTAGCCCACACGTTACACTTTAGTGGACACAGACTCGGAATGTTCGGCGTGGTTCCCACGCATAATTGCGGAATTCACTGGGCGGGACGCTTCATAATGGTCTGAACTATCAAAGTGGCGCGTGATGTATAATTTTACGTCCATTTCTATGATTTGAAAGAAAATGCGCGCATAACGCAGAGTGATCTCCCATTGTCGAGACGTAAAAGCGTAAAACAGCTTGTCTTCAAATAAAGGGCAATGCAAAACAATAACCACAGCCAAAACAAGTGTAATAAAGAGCCAACGCAAAATAACGAAACAAAGCGCTGGACGTATACCCATTCCTAGCGTTTAATGACAGGAAAGTAGCCTACAATGTTCATTTCATTGCAGGAGATAATCTGTGTAAGCCGACATTGACTGAGTAATGGCATATTTCCTTCACATCTCTCGGGAGGGTGAGTTTTTACTGCACATAATCTATTTGAAGGCCTTGTGTAAAAGGGACTATATTCTTCGTAAGGCATCTTTTGCATCGTCGTCGCTGTCAGCACAGGTGACAGCTGATGCAATCACTTCGTGAATTATGTGTTAATTTTTCACAGCACCGTCAATATGCTAAAACGTTTAAACTTTCGGCACGCAACCGTCGTCATTACATGGGTTCGAGTTTCATTGACATCTGTGTCACTGGCATTCTAAACTAAACCCGCTTTCCAGAAGGAATTATTGACCAGATATTCGATGAGCTCGTAGGACAGAGAGAACAGTGACAATAAAAATGAAAATGTAAACAGCGCTCACAAGGCGCGTGAAATTTTGCGATTGTGGAGTCACGTCTGGGACTTGCGGCTTATGCAGTCTATGTGCAGTAGTGGATCTGCACCAACACTCTGGCGCGTTTTCTATAAGAAGCACACTCTCAAAATATTTAGTAATAGACTGCTCCACCGAAAGAAACTACTAGAATTTTTTTCTCCGCCCCTGCGCCAACGCGACATGTAAACGTCTCTGGCGCACACGACATCTCTGCGTGCGTCGTCAGAGCAGTTTTCAATTTCGTAACATCTCGTTTCATAACTCTTCCAGCTCCTTGTCCGCACGCTTTTTCAATAGGAGCGTGGTTTCGCTGGTACAGTTGTAGCATTTTTGTGTTTTTGTATCGTTCATATTTTATTTGTTATAACCAAGATTGGGGGGGGCGCTGTGGCAGCAATAGTATTAGAGGTTCGCTTTACCACAAAAAGCAGGAGAGCTGACAATGCCATGGTAGTGTAATGTTGTATCTGATATATTACATTAAATGGTATTGTTACAAGTAGGTTTCACTGTAGCTCACGCCTCTCAGTAAAGGTGAGGAATAAACACCGTGGTAGAGAACAAAAATGTCAGTGCAGCGAAAGGTAGCATGTCTCACTTAATATTCAATGGCTTCACTTCAATTCTCACTTGTCTGAAACTTTCTTTTTTTCGCACAGTCATATGACTTATAAGATCCGTTGGTAAACTCGCGACGTCTGGCCTTTTCCACCAACTTGAATTTTCCGACCACGTCGCTACAAACACCTGCGCGGCCGGATTCTCAGGTGAACATTGGCTGGAAACTGTCCCGTTGGTACAGGATACCAGAAAATGAGAACGAGGGAAGCCAAAAATAAGTGCCTGAGAGAATATATGCAGATAACCAGTCGATTGGAAATTGTAATAAATAAATAAAATACCAATGTTTGACCGGAAGGCTCCCTAGAGATTACAGCAAAACACTTTCGACGTAGCGTCATTGCTATGAAAATGGCAGCAGTAGAAAAGCTCTTTTCGATTTCGTTTCACTTCTTAATGGGAAGAATATATGCGGGGCCTGCAGCTGTGTACAGCTCATTACTAATTCGTAGCCAGTTAAACGAAAACGAAAGGAAAGAAAGAAAGAAAGATAGAAAGAAAGAAAGAAAGAAAGAAAGAAAGAAAGAAAGAAAGAAAGA
>JAJIZL010031825.1:13250-41409 GCA_023969395.1 Amblyomma maculatum | reverse complement strand
TGACCATTTGTTCTAAAAAATGATTCCCGCTACAAGGGCCTTGTTCAACGCCTCGAAACGTAATTTTTATAACGATTGGTCGGTGCTCGAATAATTTCTGCTCTGAACATAGCCAGCCGCCCAGATGGATTTCCGCCAAACCCTGGATTTCAGATAAAAATATCCTTCTATAGGGCCAGTGATTCCAACCCTTTCAATGCAGCCGCGTCTTATAAGGCAATTTGATGGGATATTTTCGGGTAAGGACCTATTTACGTTTATGTAAATATATTTCCCGCTATACGGATTTCGCTTGTACGCAGAGGAATTTCGGTGCTGATTGCGCCATTGCGCTTGCGCCTCGCACTCAAATGCAAAAATGTAGGATTGTATCCTCTTGCGAGGGTGTTTCGGGATGAGAGGACCTCTCTTGTGTGTAAATAAGACATTTTTTTCGGTTTTTAATGCGACAGAGTTAAAGGCCCATCCTCCGGATCATTTAGCGTTGGCTTTGCGAGCGTCGGCGTTGTGAGTGAGATATCACGGACATGTACCCTCTGGCAGGTGATATGGCCGTTCACTGACTGGTTATGGTTTCGACGTGAAGGTAATGACTTCACAAGACCACGTGATAAGGTCAATTTGGCAGGCGCTGCCAACTAGGCGGATCGCCTTTGAGGTGGAAGCGTGATATGCGAATTCAGCCTTCCAGGACCCTTGGATCCTGAATTGGACACGCTGACGCCGGGCCACGCGGGCATATTAGAACAGTTCGGAAAAGCGGAGATTTATATCAATGTCGGATGGTCTTTCACATAATGTTTTAGCTTAATTACGACTGTACGGTAATCAATGTGTCTGCAGTTCCCGTAAGGGCGGCCGGCCAGCCGGCCACTGTGGCCCTCTATCGGGCGTGGGCGGTGGCGCTGATTGGTCCCGACGCGGCAGATATATGTGTCGACTTCTAGGGTGCCTCGAGCGCATCGAGGCACCCTAGTCGACTTCCGGAATGTAGCGCCATCTATCAGCGTCGAGGGGATTTCTGTATGCGCAGTGGAACATGCGGTGGCGGACCACGGTAACGGATAGTGGTGAACTACATTTCTCTAATAAGTGTTCTCATCTCTTTTGAATATCGGGTGCTTGAGTTTCTTTTTTATTATTGCGAAATCATTACTTCCCTATGCTCACAGATTTGATTGATTTATAGGAAGGGAAAGGTACGGTAACTGCCTCATTTGTTTTTTGTGGACACCTCAACCGGGCCGTAAAGGAAGGGAGGAAGGTGGGAGTGAAAGTGGAAAGCGAGAAAGAGGAGCCGTAGTGGAGGGTTACGGTGTAATTTCGACCACCTGGGGATCTTTAACGTGCGCTGACATCGTACAGCACACGGACGCCTCTTCGTTTCGCCTCCATCGAAACGCAGCCGCCGAGGTCGGGTTCGAACCCGGGTACTCCGCCACAGTAGTCGGGCGTCTTACCACTGCAGCACCCCGGTGTTCACAGATTTCTGTCCGCAGAGCGTGTCCGCAAACCGTGTCCGCAGGCCGTGTCCGCGGAACGTGTCCGCAGAGCGTGTCTGCAAAATCGTGTCCGCAGTAATTGAGAAGTGGTAGAGGTTAATGAGTGGTGTCAATCGATAGAGGGTGATGTAATGTTGGGTCTAAAAAATAATTAGGCCGATAAATTGATTAGGTAATTAATTAGAATAACTTTCGTTCACAGGAAAGGAAAGGCGCAGTATCTGTCACACTTGTTCCGTGGACACCTGTACCGCGCCGTAAAGGAAGGGAGGAAGTTGAGAGTGAAAGCGGAGGGAAAGGGGTGCCGTAGTGGATAGGACATCAAGGATGTGACGTCACGCAACCTGAAGTAGATCAGAAAAAAGGGTATAGGAAGGAATTGGCGCGCAATTTGAAAGTACCAAAGACTATAATGGTTAAACAGTCACGCAACCTGAAGTAGATCAAAAAAAAGGGTATAGGAAGAGATTGGCGCGCAATTTGAAAGTACCAAAGACTATAATGGTTAAACAGGAAGTGAATGAAAGTGAGGTAGAGGATGTGACATCACGCAACCGGAAATAGAGCCGAAAAAGGGCATAGGAAGGGATTGGCGCGCAATTTGACAGTACCGAACACTAAAATGGGTAAACAAGAAGTGAATTAAGTAACTATACTCCGTTTCATAGATCAAGTGCAACACTGCTAAAGCTACAGCTCTTGTTTGCGCTCTCCGCATTCGCGGTGAAAAATAGTTAAATAGTTCCTGCTCTTGAAGAGAGGAAATAATAGTTATTTTGTCTGCAAGCTCAATACATCTTACATTTGCCATCAACTTCATAAAGAGCACTTTTTTTATGGAGAAAGGATCGGATTCGGGGAATTTGTATATTTTTTATGTCGTTTTCGTTCGTGTCGCGCTTTCGCTGCCCCGCAACCTTGCCAACTGTGCCACTAGATGGCGCTGGCTGTGCCCTCCGCGCTGCGCACCTCTTTTTGAGAAAATGGTTCATCGGTGCGCATTTTTTCTATGAGATCCGCACTGCAAAGATGTCTAGGCATGTGAAGCAAGTTATTGCAAACGTGTATGCTTGGAATAGAGCCCGTTCCCGCAGGAACCACTCCGCCACAAAACGAGCGCGTAGTGATAAGCCTCGTTTTTTTTTTCCTTGCGGACTACTTGCGCAGCTTTCTCTGCGTTGCACCTGATGTATGAAACGGAAGCAATCAGCATCCGTGCTTTCGCTTTACTCCAATGCAGATTCTACAGTGCTCTTTAATCTGTTTTCAGTATACCCTCAAGGTACATAGTACATAATGGAGGGGAGGGGCAAGAAAAAGTCAATTTACACAAAAACTAGAATACAAATATAAAGCATAGAAATACAACAACAAAAAAGGTAAAAAGAAAAATCATTGCTTACAAGAAAATGTTAAATTTATTATTGTCCCGAGTTTTACATCGTAGTACGAGCAAAATAGTACAAAATATAATGTAAGTAAGCAAACAATGTTACTACACACAGTAAGTCATTTGTTACATTAGTTTACAAAATAAAACCTTGTACAGCCGTTTAAAGTTATTTGTGCTGGTAATGATTGTGACGCAGGTAAATTGTTCCAATCTTTGCTTGTTTGGGGAAGAAACGAATACGAATAGCTTACGGTGTTACTGTAAGAAATATTCATTTTTTGGCGGTGTGTTTAGGCGAGATGAAATATATGGTGGCGGACGTAGGTATGAACTGTAATAATATATTTTATGAAAAAGACAGGCGAGATATTTTTGTGCGGATGTATAACGGCGAGAGTGAGATGGCACTGGACACTATGTCAGATGGCAATACGAAGATGGGCGGAACTAAACAATTACATATACGCCACGCTTAGCAAACGCAAATTTCCTCACTTCTGAGACGCTTCTCCTTATAGCGCATTGATGTTTGGTGGTGGTGGTGGAAAACTTTTATATCACATACAAATACAGGAGGTTACGCATGAGCTGACCCTGAAGGGGCCAACCATCACAAAAACTAGGTGGAGGTCCCTAGTTCGGGAACCCCAGTGGTGTCTGCCGCCGCTCGGGCTCGCCCGACCAAGGCCCGTTGGGCCCGCAGGTCGGAGCAGCCGAGCAGGGTCGCCTCCCAGTCCACCCGGGTTGGATTACGGTGAGGGGGGAATAGCCCAATTAGAGGGACAGGCCCACACCATGTGGTAGATGTCCTAAGACACCGCCCCACAGTGCGCGCAGCTGCCAGAGAAAGCAGAGTCGAAGTGTTTTAGAGCTGCCGGGCACAGCAGTGTGTTGGTATAGAGGCGGAGTAAGATCCGCTCATCCGCATTTGAAAGGCCTTTACATGGGCGGAGGTAAAGGCGGTGGCTACATTGGTAGTAATCTACGATATCTTTGAATGTATTAGGATTAGGATTAGGATTTAATGTTTGGCGGCGTGCTGTGTTGCAGAGGAGCCCATCACCGCGCAGCCTGTGGCGCCCATCAGGAGTCGCAGGGAATCTCTGTACTCCCTACGCAACTGGTCACCGACCGAGTTCGACGACCGTTGCCGGAGCGTGTCGCACATGGGCCTGCTCATGCCGCTCTACCTGTCACCCATGCTGTACTACCGAACCGTGGTACGCTCTTCTCGCAGTGCCCACTCCTAGAACAGCTCCTTGCAAGTGTGCAGGCGCGACAAGTAGAGACGGGAACGCGCGTCTTACAGTCGCACGGTTTCTAAGGCCATCTCTCTGGGGTCCTAGTGTCCCTCATCCAGTTCAGCAATTAATTCTCTCATAATTTTCACCAAATAACTAGCGAAGACGGCCGTTTCCTTGAAGAAATTTCCGCATGCTTATCTCACACTCGCCGTGGGGAGCAATCAGCGTTTCAGCTGCCACTACTTTCACCTGTGCACAGGGAAAGTGCCACAGGTTGCACCTAGATTATCATTTATGGCCGTTCAGGCCAACACCCTCTAGGATACCTGAATCAGTCTTCCCTTCCCATCCCTCCGGCTCGATGAATTTCTCGCCATGTTAACGCTCCCACGATTACAGTATTTTCTCCGAACTTATGACATCCACAAGCAAGGTGCCCGTGTGCTGTGCGATGTCAGTGCACGTTAAAGAACCCCAGGTGGTCGAAATTTCCGGAGTCCTCGATTACGACGTCTCTCATAGCCTGAGTCGCTTTGGGACGTTAAACCCCACAAACCAACCAAGCCAACCAACCAACTAAACCACTAACAGGGTGATAAGTGTCATGCCTTCCCGTTTGGCATCAACAGCCTAGCATAAACAAGCTGACAAGCACAATCTCTCTCTTAGTCCTCCCTTGTGATGGATAGGGCGCTCGACCGCTGAGCTCGGGGATACAGTTTTGATCGCGATCGCGGCCATCGCGTTTTTATGGCGTTTAAGTGCAGACAACTCGTTTACACGTGCGATGTCAGCGCGCTTTAAGAATCGCAGGTGGTAGAACCCATGCAAAGATGTCTTATGGTAAGTTAAAGAAAATTCTGTCTATCGGAATTTGTCCCAAATAGCTACAGCAGTCTCTATGGCAATCTTTTGCTTTTACTATAGCCATAGCTATATCTTTTCTGTGGACATGTAGCTGCTTATTAACCATAGTCCTCGCCATTTTCTATGGCTAGCTATGAACGTTTTTATCCTTTACCTTATTGCTTTCTTTGGCTGTCATGCCGCAAGATTTCTTTAGCTATGTCGGTGATGGGCGTAGCTACAACTGTTTCTCATATATGGAATTATCTCTCCCTGTCAGCGAAAGGCTCTAAGCTAGTTATACTTCCTCTGTTCGGTGAAGTAGGTTTTATGACTTGCTAATGGATCGCTTATTTATGGATGGATCTTACTTACGGATTTCTATACACACCTGCAGGAGTCATTGCCTAACTGCTTACACGTTTATATTCTTTAATTTCGCTATGACTAGACCACTCTGCAACTTTGGTTACTAAATATTTGGATTCATGGCATTCTCACTACCCGCAGTAGGCAGTACTCACCGAGACGAAGAAGTACAGTGGCTGTGAGGCACTCTCCAAAGGCAGACTTACATGTGGTGACAGCTGCCTCGCCATTTGAATCAAGGCTACGACGCAATTCGCTCGTCGTACAGAGTTCCGAACGATGTCGTATGCGTGCGATTTACCGTAGCATATAGCATATGTAGCTACTAATAAACTTGAAGACAAGCTCGCGAGATGTATTTGAACAGACGAAATGCGTACACAGTGTTTATTTGTGCAAGTTTTTTCGAAATTAGTGTCAAAATTGCGAATCAACCGTTTCTCTGACAGCGTTCCGGATGGTGTCATACGATTTCTCGTTCGATATATAGTATACATTTCTTATTGAAGTTTGCGGCTAACTTGTGACCTGGATTGTACATCTGCTAGTGAATTTGAGGCTAACTTGTGAGAAGGGTTGGGTTTGTTAGGGTTTATGGGATTTAACATCCCAAAGCGACTCAGGCTATGAGAGACGCCATAGTGGAGGGATCCAGAAATTTTGACCATCTGGGGTTCTTTTGCGTGCATTGACATCGCACAGCACACAGGCGTCTTGCATTTAACCTCCATCGGGAAGCGGCCGTCGCTGCCGTGATTTGATCTGGCATCCTTGGTCACAGTAACCAAACGTCTTAACCACTGCACCACCATGACAGGGCCTTTGAGAAAGATTGGAACCGACAGTATATGTACCTTCAAATGTATGCCTTCCCGTCTTTCTGCAGGCTGCTAAAGATAGCTGTATGACTGTTGTCCTGTAGCTTCACGTATGTACATACAGTATACCATAGCCAGCTAAAACCGTTTATGGCTTGCAGTCTGTAACTGTATACATCTCTCTAGCCAGCTATAGATAGCTGTATGCTGATCTGCAATATCAGAAACAGTTATCTGTAGCTAGCTAATTTGTTTATATGGAATAAAGTCTCTAGCTTATATACAACTTGCACCTCTGTAGATGGCTAAAGATAAATGTATGACTAAGAAGTCTATTGATTCAGGAACATACAACTTTCTACAGCTAGCTAAAGCTGTTTATATAGCTTCCAGTCTGTAGCTGTAGAGACATTTACATCTATCTAGCCAGCTATATATCTGTATGCTCGTCTGCAATATCAGAAAGAGTTTTTTTGTAGCTAGATAATTCGTTTATATGGCTTGAAGTCTGTAGATTAAATAGAACTTGCACCTCTATAGGCAGCCAAAGATAACTGTATTCTAAAAAGTCTATAGCTTCAGGAACATACGGCTTTCTATAGCTAGTAAAGCTGTTTACATATATCTTCCAGTCTGTCGCTTTAGAACTAGTTACATCTCTATAGGCTAATAAAGGTAATTGTATTACTAGTGGTCTTATAGCTCCAGGAACCAGTTTTCTATAGCTGGCTTAAACTTTTTGTGTCATATGCAGCTTGTATCATTATAGCCATTTCAATAACGATCAGCTCTAAAGGTAGCTGTATGACTACGGTCCCATAGCTTCACGAACATAGTTTTGCATAGATTACTGTAGATTTTTGTATGGTTAAAAAAAACATGTAAAACTTTCTATAGCTGCTAACAGATATTTCCATGACACTGCGTGGCTGACTATAAAATTCACTGAAAGATACAGCTATAAGCAAACGTTTCCACTGAAGTATCATATAGACTTTCTCTGTGAAAAATTATCCGGTGTCCTGTGGATTCTAGACAGCACAACATACAGTCAGCTCCTCAGTCAAATTCATGCTCATATTTATGTAAAACGCACTAGTTATAGCTGGAACTTATGTGAAACCACAGTAATCTGGTTCCCCTGCCATACGTATGCTTTATAAATGACCCACTCGTAATTGAAACTCATGTGGGCCTAGATTAAAGTATACCTGTCTGACAAGGAGAGTCGGTTAAACTGTGCGAGCTGTAACTAAGGCTACACTCTAATTGGACGGTTTAACCATTGGTGAGACGTACTCGTAAGATGTACGCCCGGTCAGCCCCACCGCCATGGCTCAGTGGCTAGGGCGGCCGACAACTGAACCCAAGCACGCGGGGTCTAATCTAGACCGCGGTAGCCGCTCTTAAATGAAGGCGAAAAAAGGAGACCGTCTACTGGGTGATGTCAGTGCTCGTCAAAGAACCCCAAGTGGTCGAAACCTCCAGATTTCTTCACTACGGCGTCTCTCATAGCCCGACTCGCTTTGGAACGTTAGACTCCACAAACCAAACCAAACGTATGCCTGACTATCCGATGTCTGCTGGACACCTGCAATTACAGCTCGGCGACCAGGTAAGGCGCCTTCCTGCAACTGCAGGTGCGCCGCATGCATCCTGTTATCCGGCACAAGATTATGCGGGTACTCCTCACCTATGGTAAAAGTGCCCGTTGACGAGCCGCATGAGCACGTATTTTGCACTGCAGTTCACCTCGTGCCTGTACTGCCTGCTGCTGGTGCTGATCATGTGGGCGCTCAACGCGGCGCCGAAGCCCGCCATCGCCATCCTGCACATGGTGAACTTGCCCCTCATGAACCTCATGTCTGCGGAGGAACTCGCCACGCAGTACCTAACCGTAAGCACGCACTTGGGACGATTTATCGTTTGGTAGAACCTTGCACATAACTTCTACTTAAGTTGAGGACAACCTAGAGGGCTATGGAACGAAAAATGGTAGGGGTAACATTAAGAGATAGAAAGCGTGCAGAGTGGGTCAGAGAAATAACTCAAGTTACCGACATTCTAGTCGAAATTAAGAAGAAGAAATGGACATGGGCAGGACATGTAGTGCGAAGAGAGGATAACCGATGGTCGCTCAGGGTAACAAACTGGATTCCAAGGGAAGGAAAGCGTAGCAGGGGGCGGCAGAAAGTTAGGTGGGCGGATGAGATTAAGAAGTTCGCAGGGGTCAAGTGGATGCAGCTAGCACAGAACCGGGTTAAGTGGAGAAATATGGGAGAGGCCTTCGCCCTGCAGTGGGTATAATCAGGCTGATGATGATGATGATGATGCAATTAACTTTGTCCTCGTACACCTGCTCTTATAGCTGCAAACAGGCCCAGGAAACTAATGCTATCGAAGGCGACATTAAGACGAAAGCCTTTAATGGCTCATACTGTGGTGGACAAGATGTTTCCCGCTTTTGCGGCGACTCTGATTGGTCGAGACGGGATGACGTCATGGAGGTCTCGACCAATCAAAGAGCACCACCACTGTATGCACGGATGCGTGCCTTGTATGGCCATATGCCAATCAATGATCAATTACTAAATAATGGCTAATTAAAAACAAGTTATCATTGTCTAGTGAAAAATCACTAATTAACGACTAATCAACAACCTAACCATCAGTTTCCAATGACTAATGCTCAATTACTAATTAATGAATAATTATATCAACTAATGACTAGTTAATAATATAACTGACTGATTACCTCAGTTCAGTTCAGTCGTTCAGTCGTGTCCGACTCTTCGTGACCCTATGGACCATGTCACGCCACGCTTTCCGGTCTCTCACTATCTTCCTAACATCACATAACTTCATCTGCAGTGCCTCGAGGATGCCATCTAACCATCGCGTTCGCTGCCTACCCCTTCTCCGGCGACCCTCAACCTTTTCCAACATCAAATCTTTCTCCAGCGACTCCTCTCTTCTCATCAGATGACCAAAGTAGCTGAGCTTTAACTTTAGAATTTGACCCTCCAATGAGCAGTCAGGGTTTATGGTCGACAATATTGACTGATTTGATCTTCTGGCAGTCCAAGGAACTCTCAAGAGTCTTCGCCAGCACCACAATTCAAACGCGTCAATTCTTCGGCGGTCAGCCTTTTTCACAGTCCAACTCTCGCATCCATACATCACAACTGGAAAGACCATAGCACGAGTTATACGGATCTTGGTTGGCAGACTAATGTCTCTGCTCTTTACTAGGCGGTCAAGGCTAACCATTGCTCTCTTTCCCAGAAGCAGGCGTCTCCTAATTTCATGGCTGCAGTCTCCTTCCGAGGCAATCTTGGAGCCCAAGAAGAGAAAATCTGTCACAGCTTCCACTTCTTGTCCCTTGATGCGCCAGGACTTGATAGGGCAAGACGCCATGATCTTTGTCTTTTTAATGTTCAGTTTAAGCCCAAACTTCTCACTCTCTTCTTGTACGCGCATCAGAAGTCTCTTGAGTTCCGCTTCACTTTCTGCCATTAAAGTGGTATCATCCGCATATCTAAGGTTGTTGATACGTTTTCCAGCAATCTTCACTCCAGCTGAAGACTCATCCAGACCGGCCTTCCTCATTATGCATTCTGCATATAGGTTAAATAGGCAGGGCGACAGTATGCAGCCTTGCCTCACTCCTTTCTTAATCGGAAACCAATCAGTAAGGCCATGCCCAGTTCTGACTGTGGCCTCTTGCCCTTCATACAGGTTCCTGAGGAGGCAGATGAGGTGAATTGGAACTCCAATCTCTTAGAGAGCTTGCCACAATCTGCTCTGACCTACGCAGTCGAACGCTTTCGCATAATCAATAAAGCAGAAGTAGATGGGTTTCTGGAACTCTCTTGCTTTTTCCATGATCCAGCGAAGGTTGGCAACTTGGTCTCTAGTTCCTCTGCCCTTGCGAAACCCAGCTTGCACGTCCGGAAGCTCCCGATCCACATACTGCTGCAGCCTACCTTGGAGGATTTTCAACATCACCTTGCTAGCATGCGAAATAAGCGCGATCGTGCGGTAGTTGGAACAATCTTTGGCACTACCTTTCTTTGGAATGGGGATGTAAACTGACCTCCTCCAATCCTGTGGCCACTGCAGGGTTGTCCAAATCTTCTGACATAACGTAAGCAGAATGTTAACAGCGTCCTGGTTGAGGTTTTGAAGCAACTCAGCTGGAATGCCATCAATTCCGCTAGCTTTGTTCTTAGCAAGGCTGGCTAAGGCCCATTCAACTTCACTCTTCAGGATGCCCGGCTCGAGATCAGTGATCACAACCGTCTTATGTTGGGTTTGCACATTCGGGTCCTTCTTGTACAGTTCTTCTGTGTATTCCTGCCACCTCTTCTTTATTTCTGCGGCTTCAGCGAGGTCCTTGCCTCGTTGGTCCTTTATCACGTACAGCTTAGCACAGAAGCTTCCTTTGATATCTTTGATTGTCTTATACAGAGCTCTTGTGTTCCTTAATTGGCTGTTGTCCTCAACTGCTTGGCACTGTATGTTCAGGAAGGCATTCTTATCTCTCCTTGCTATTTTCTGAAACTCCGCATTGAGAACCCTGTATCTTTCTTTTTCCCCCATAACTTTTGCATCCTCCTTTCCTCAGCTATTTGCAAAGCCTCTTCAGATAACCAGTCTGCTTTCTTGCATTTCTTTTGCTTTGGAACTACCTTAGTAGCAACTTCTTGTATTATATCACGAACATCAGTCCACATCTCTTCGGGCTCTTTGTCTTCTAGATCTAATTCTTGAAATCGATTCCTCACTTCCACAGCATATTCTAATGGAATTTGATCCAGATTATACCTGAAAGGCCTTCTAGTTTTCTGCGTTTTCCTCGATCAAAGCTTAATCTTGGCCTTGTTTTTACTGCTTGTATAGCGCTTCTCCATCTCTGCCGGCAAATAATATAATCGATCTGATTCCTGTACAGACCGTCCGGTGAAGTCTATGTGTACAGGCGCCTCTTGTGCGGTTGAAAATGAGTATTCGCTATGGTCAGGTTGTTTTCTTGACAAAACTCTACTAGCCTCTGCCCAGCTTCATTTGGCTCACCAAGACCGAACTTGCCTGTAACTCTGGATATTTCTTCACTCCCTACCTTAGCATTCCAGTCTCCTATGAGAAAAACGACGTCGGATGATGGGATGCGGTCTAAAAAGCATTGTAGGTCCGCGTAAAATCTCTCAACGTCAGCTTCTTCAGCAGTAGTGGTCGGTGCATAGACTTGGATAACTGTTATGTTGAAAGGGTGACCTTGGATCCGAAGTGAAATCATTCGGTCGTTTTTGGGGTTGTACCCTAGCACTGCTTTGCCCATTCTTCTGTTTACTATGAGAGCGACCCCATTCCTTCTCTTGGATTCGTGCCCACAATAAAAGACATAATGGTCGCCGGAGTTAAATTCTCCCATTCCGGTCCACTTGAGCTCGCTGATACCCAAGATATCAATGTTCAATCTGTCCATTTCTCGCTTGACAACATCCAGTTTACCTTGCGTCATAGATCTTACATTCCATGTTGCTATGCGATACATCTCCTTGCAACATCGGACTTTACGGTCGCTTCCCGACACATCCACAACTGAGCGTCCTTTTGGCTTTAGCCCAGCCGCTTCATTCGTCCTGGAGCTACTAGGGATCGCCCTTTGTTCATCCCCAGTAACATGTGGGACGCCTTCCAACCTGGGGGGCTCATCTTCCGGCGCCATATCATTAATGGTATTGTGACTGGCCATAGGGTTTTCTTGGCACGAAATACTGGAGTGGGTTGCCATTACCTTCTCCAGTGAATCACATTTTGTCAGAACTCTCTGCCGTGACCTGTCTATCTTGGGTGGCCCTACACAGCAGAGCTCACGACTTCATCGAGTTTCGCAAGCCCCTCCGCCACGACAAGGCAGTGATCCATGAAGGGGGACTGATTACCTAGACATTAATTAATCGTTTACTAGTTACCGAATAATTCCTGACTAGTTATCAATTACCAAATGCTTGATTATCAATTACAAATTAATGTCAAATTAGTGTCATTTATGCTAAATAATGCATACCTAATGATGAGTTGCGTAGCAGAATGCGGCACTCAGGCTTCTGCCTTTCACTACTTTAGTCGCTAAACTCCCTCATAATTTTTTATGGAGACGATTAACAAGTCTGTTAAAAAAAGAGTAGTGGCACCTGCATGTCAGCTGCGCCACTGGAGTAAAATACAGCATCCCCTTTCATGTGGGACATTGTGTCAGGCTAAACTGTCCTTTGTATTAATTGCAGGCTATGGGAGCACGCAAAAATACAGACAATAACGGCAAAGCTTCGAACTTTGTGCTGCATGTTTCTTTTCAGAAGAGAAAAATGGCGTCACCTTCGTTAGCAATTTGTCGTCATCATCATCAGCCTGACTATACTCACTGTAGGGCGAAGGCCTCTCCCATACTCCTCAAATTAACACGGTCCCGTGTTAACTGACTTTGTTAAGCGACCATCGGCTGTCCTCTCTACGCACTACATGTCCTGCCCATGCCCATTTCTTCTTGATTTCCACTAGAATGTCATTAACTCGAGGTATTTCTCTGAGCCACTCTGCGCCTTCCTATCTTTTAACGTTACACCTACTATTTTCCATTCCTTAGCCTTCTGCGTTGTCCTCAACTTATGTAGAACCCTTTTCATTAGCCTCCACGTTTCAGACTCATGGGTGAGTACAGGTAAGATGCAACTGTTTTATACTTTATTCTTGAGCGACACCAATAAGCTGCAAGTCATAATATGTGAATACTTTCAAAATGCGCTCTATCCCAATCTTATTCTCCTAGTTATTTCCCTTTCGTGGTCTGAATCAGCGATTACTTCGCCTACCACTCCCAGTGCTTCATACCTATTGTGAACTCCTGTCCCTTCTCGAGGTTGTCGAGCATTGCCTTACTCTTCTGCATATTGATTTTTAAACGTATACTTTTCTGCTATTCCTGTCTAGGTCATCAATCATTATTTGCAGTTCATCCCCTGAGTTAGTTAGTGAGGCAGTGTGATCAGCTGATCGTATATTACAGAGGTATTTTTCATCGACCCTTATCTCTAACTGCTCCCATTCCAAGCCTGTGAATACTTCCTCTAAGCAAGCTGTGAATAGTACTGCAGAAATCGTATCTCCTTGTCTAACACCTTTCTTTCCGGTAAGTTTGTTACTTTCTCTATGCAGAACTGTGGTTGCTGTGCAGTCACTATTGATATCTTCCAGTGCTGTGATATAAGGCTCGTCTAAACCCTAATTTCGTAATGCTTCTATGATTGCTGATGTTTCTACTGAGTCAAATGCTTTTGTGTAATCAATGAATAATATGTATGACGGCTGGTTATATTCCGAGCATTTTTCTATCTGCTTGATGGTATGGACAGGATCGATAGTAGAGTACTCTTTCCGAAAATCTGCTTGATATTTGCTTGATTGAAGTCTAAGATTGTCCTGATTCTGTTAGCGATTACCTTTGTAAACACCTTATATGTGGCAGTCAGCTGATTGGCTTGTACTTTTTCAAGTCTTTAGCATCCCCTTGCTTATGAATTAAGATAATGTTAGCGTTATTCCATGACTCCGGTACCGTTTATGACACAAGGCATTGCGTATACAGCTTTTCTAGCAGTCAATCCCCCCCCCCCCCCCCCCTCGTCTTTTAACAAATCTGCAGTTACCTGATACTTCCCAGCTGCGTTCCCCATTTTCCTAGTTTATAAAGCTTTATTAACCTCATCCTTGTCACTAGCGGAACGTTTGAATGCTTTTCACTACTGCCTATCTCATTACTGTCCTGACTCCTTCCGCTATTATATATGTCAGTATAGAACACCTCGGCTCCTTTGACTATCCTGTCCATATTCGTGATGACATTGTCCGCCTAGTCCCACTGCGCATACATCTGATTGTTGCCTATTCCTAATTTTCTCTTCGCCCTTTTACGGCTGCCCCCGTTATTTATATAACGCTAAATTTTGCCCACGTTATACTTCCTTATTTCGGCCACTTTACGCTTATTGATTAACTTTGATATCTCTGCCAGTTTTATCCTGTCTGTTAGGTTGGAAGCTTTCAGACTGGCGTTTCTTGATCAAATATATCGTCTCCTTAGATAGTCTACCGGTATCCTATCTGACTATCCTACCGCCTATTTCTACCGCACACTTAATAATGATATTGTTGCGATAAAGAAGATCGGCAGTGGCGCGAGAGGAGCCCTTGCGCTAGGCCAGACATAAAATCATCGTTCATCTGGTCACCATGTTGTGGCGTCTTTTCGCTTGTCGTCACGTAACAATATCTCTGAAACTATTGCTCATTGCTTCTGGGCTAATGTCGTCATCCTCGGTTAGAGCTGAATACCTACTCTGTAGCTAGATCCTGATTTCTTCCGCCCTCCCCCTCACTGCTGATTTGTTGAGAGACTTCTTTATTAGTAATGCCCCGCCGGGGTGGTGCAGTGGTAAGACGCCCGACTATTGTGCCGGAGTACCCGGGTTCGAACCCGACCTCGGCAAGCTGCGTTTCGATGGAGGCGAAACGAAGAGGCGTCCGTGTGCTGTGCGATGTCAGCGCACGTTAAAGATCCCCAGGTGGTCGAAATTACTCCGTAGCCCTCCACTATGGCTCCTCTTTCTCTCTTTCCACTTTCACTCCCACCTTCCTTCCTTCCCTTACGGCGCGGTTGCGGTGTCCACAGAAAACAAGTGTGACAGTTACCGCGCCTTTCCCTTCTTATAAATAAATCAGTTAAATAAGTCTATTAGTAATCTGTTTCGCTCCTTCTTCAGATCTAGGATGATTCGAGACCTTACCATGCTGTGGTCATTGCAGGGTACCGCACTTTCCCGATTACCTCTACATCCTGCAGAATGCCGTGGTTCGAAAACAGTGTGAAATTGATTTCATTTTCAATTTCCGTGTTAGGACTTTTCCATGCCCACTTCTGGTTCTTCGGTTGGCTGAAGAAGGTATTCATGACTGTTAAGTTATTGCGCTCTGCAAACTCACCTAGTAACTCCCCCTGCTTTTCCTAGAACCAATGTTATAGTCACCCACTGCCATGATATCCAGCTTATTCTTTCGCTGCGTTGGCATTGAAGTCACCCATTAGCAAATTATATTGCGTCTTTACTTTCTGCATTACCAATTCTACATCTTCGTAGAAGATTTTGACTGACGTCATCATGACTACATGTATGACTACATGTAGGCGCACAGGCCTGTACAACCTTCAGTTTATACCGCCTATTCAGCTTAATTATGATGCCTGCCACCTCTTATTAATGCCAATAATACTATAGAATCCCTCCATATTACCATCTATATCCGTATTTCCCCAGTAGCTTTGGCGGCACGCCGTCAGAGGAGGCGCGGCGCTGGAGTTCTGCCTAAACTAGAGCTTGAGATCGCCATAGCACCTTTAAGAGTGTTAGCTGTTACTACTGTGAGCACTGTGTGGCACTTCATCTTCCACACGGTTGAACGTGCTGCTGCATCTTCATCCTGCTCCCTCTTGTAGATACCCATCGTCATCGCGGAGTGTGTTTGGCTGCAGTGCGCGACCAAGGCTTCAGGTCTGCAATAAAGCCTGATCCCAAGGAAAACATGTCCCTTTAGTCAGCACAATGGGCTCTGGGGAAGTGTTCGAAGCAGCGACAAGCGCTGTGCCATGCTCAAACCGAACAAGACTTGGTGGTAGCGTGATTCCACGGGTCAGATGGCTTTCAGAAGGCACGATTAGCACTTCTCCGTTATCAATGTCAGTAGAAGTAAGCGCGACAAGTTGTTCGCATCCAGGGGGCAACACTGAGTTAGTAGCTGCAAGCAGGCGATGACGGGGCGCGGGAAGTTCAGAAGACGGATCGCTCTCGTTCATGTAAATGACCCTGTCGCGACACGAAATGCTGGCTGATGCGGCAGACAGAAAATCCCAGCCTAAAATAATTGGGTGAGCGCACGGTGACATCACGGCAAAGTGTACATGGTGGCGGACACCATCAACAAAAACTCGCACAGTACACTTAGCAAAAGGCCGAATTATTGCACCATTAGCTCCACGGAGTTCAGGTCCATCATGAGGCGTTTTCACTTTTCGCAAGCGGGAGCAGAAGTCAGTGTGTATCACAGAAACAGCGGCGCCCGTGTCAACCAAAGCCTCAACAGATAAACCTTCAACCCACAGTAAAATAATATTCCAGGGACGCTCCGGAGGATTTTTGGTATGGCCGAACAGTGCAGTTTTCCCCCCTAAAACTGCAGTGGTCAGTTTTCCGATTGGCGGGGGGTCGTTAGTGAAGCTTGACGGAGAGGCGAGGTTGAGCGGCGAAAAGGCGAAGGAGAACGGCGTCTTGAAGGCCTGTAACCAGCTGGCGGAGCGGGGCTTTCTGGCGGGGGTGATGAACGTCGGGGATAATCAGGGAATGAATGGTGGTTAGCACCGGAAAAGCGAGGAGGGTAGTCTGCTTCAAATGAGTCGTAGCCGCGGCGTTCATTCTGGAGCCTGCGACGACAGAAGCGGGAAATATGGCCTCGGTACCCGCAGTAATAACAAACAGGGCGGGCTGGGTGCCAGTTGGGGTAGTATGTCGGCGCCGCGGCAGGTGGTGCCAATGCAGCGACATGAGCAGTGGTAGCCGCCGGTGGCGTAGGCGCTGCAACTGCAGGCGGCAAGGACGTGACCTGGGCGTACGTTGGCACCTGACAGATGGTAGGAGCGACCGATGTTGGGGGGGAATAGGTCATTGAGACAAGCTCTTCTTTGACAATGCTACGCAGGCCGGCACTTGAAGGATGTGGTGTCAGATGCAGGGCGGCACAAATTACCTTGTGCCGAGAGCTCTTCACGAATTAATCCGCGAATAAGCGCGCAGAGTTCAGCGTCGGAAGTGAAACCAAATGAAGTGGGATCAGGCTGCAGGCGTATTGACTGTAGTTCGTCAAGCGTCGACTGTGGTAGGGTTCTGCACGGCCAGGGCGTTATTGGCGAGTGGCCCAATACCTTTAAGGACGTGCCGCACCCGCTCGGCCTCTGGCATGGTGTCATTTATGCGCCGACAAAGTGCAAGGACATCTTCTATATAAGAGGTATAGGTCTCATTGGACCGCTGAAGTCGGGCTTCTAGCTTCTTTTTGGCGGACTCCGTTCGAACAGTAGGAGCGCAGAAAATCTGGCGTAACTTTTGTTTAAAGGTAGCCCAGTCCGGAATCGTCGATTCATGATTTAGGAACCACGTTTTGGCCACATCCGTCAAATAAAAGGACACGTTGATTAGTTTAAGAGAATCGTCCCACCGGTTGAAAGCACTGACCCGGTCGTAGCTGTCGAGCCAGTCATCAGCGTCGTCGCCGCGGAGACTGGCGAACATCTGCGGGTCGCGCTGACGGCTACTGACAGTCCAAGTGGCAAGGGGAGCTGGAGTCGAGTTGGTAGAAGCCGGAATAGCGGAGTGGCCCTCTTGAGTCATGACGATGGTGGTCGGGGCCAAACGGCGGCCAGAACGAAGCTCCAGGTGGATGCAGGTGACGAAGCAGCGGGGGAATCAAAGGCGCACCTCCACCACGTGTAAGGTAACGTGAAGGTCGGACTTGGGGAATCAGGCTTTATTGCAGACCTGAAGCCTTGGTCGCGCACTGCAGCCAAACACACTCCGCGATGACGATGGGTATCTACAAGAGGGAGCAGGATGAAGATGAAGCAGCACTTTCAGCCGTGTGGAAGATGAAGCGCCACACAGTGTTCACACTACTTATACTTGACGGTTTCCCGTCCTTCTCTCCATTGTTCTCACATTCAACATGGCGGCCAAGTGACGCGATCATAGCTACAGCCTTACAAGTAATTTCTTAATTACCACGAGACCGAGGCCCCTCACCACCCCTGTATTACCTATGTTGTTGTTGTTGCGACTGTAGGAAGAACGAAAAGAAAATGCACGAGTCTGCTACTGGCTCTGTAGCTAAACCACCTCCGCTACCTCGTGCAGACAGAAGAAAAAATAGAGCAAGGAAGAAAAAAAAAGGGCGAGAGAAAGGCGCGCGTCGCATTAGCCGTCGCCCGCCACCGAAGCGGTGGTGCGTGCAATGACGGCTTAATCACCGGTGGCGGGCGCTAGCCCGCCACAAACGGCGAGAACTTACCAGTCCCAGTTGTAGGGTCAGGAGCAAACACCCACTTACGCCTGGCATCTTTACCTACTATGCTATGCACTAGCCTTACATACTCCACTTCGGAATAGATATGTGTAGCCACTTACAATCACCATTGGTGGCAAAATTGTGGTTTACCCGTTTGATAAGCAGGGTTCTCAGGTGTGTCAAGCAAATCGACACCGTATGGAGTACATTATTGTTTCCGAGCTAAAATGTAACATGTTCTCGGGATTCGTGCAGAGGACATTTGGACCGTGATGGGTTCGACCTTCAGGTGGGGAGGAGGGGTCTAACGGAAGAACCAGTTGTCGTGTAAAGGTGTGGGTAGTACCAAACGAATCGTTGTTTCGTGATGTACACGTTGGTACTAAAATTTAGGACCTATAAGATTAGTTATGGAAAACATGAGCTAAAGCCCTTAATCGTACGCATAATGCGGTCGTACTTTCTTTTTAAACTCTTTTGTGACATGCTTTTAGACGAGAGACCTGAAGGCGGGTGGAAAAATTCTGGGACACTTAATTCCTCACTTGTTCGCAAACCGTACCTTGTGTGGTCTAGACGGCTGCATGATTATGTCGCGAACTGATGGTCTTGGGTTCGAATTCTGCTTGATAATTTCATTTAAACGAAGTTGATTCTATTATGTAGTTATTTCAGACACGCGACGGCCTTTCCTCCTCGTTACATGTGAAGCATGCCATGTCGTCGCGTTTCAAGTTCAAAATAACTTTATTGCCATCGATGTAGAGGCCCCTCCGCTCTCTCAGGAAGACCCTCCAAGGGAGAGGGATCCCCACAGGGGGACGTTATTCACAAAGCGTCCCGTGCCAGACTGATTACTCAAGCTTGCTGCACCAGAACGCGGCTCTGGAGAAGGGCATCTCAGGTTTTGTTTTGTTTTTTTCTCTGATTCCATCAATATGTCCGGGAGAATTGGGGCATTCCAAAATGAGAAGATCCCGATTGGCTATTATCCCGCATTTGGTGCGCAACTTTGGAGGTTCCTCTCCCTCCCAGTATAGATAAGATGGAAAGAATCGGTAATTTTCTCCAGTCTCTGCACTCGTTAGGTGTGAGAGACCGATCTGGAGGTGGAAGGTCTAATTTTTCATTCCTCTGTGCAGCTGTGATTTCCGTGTGCGTGATGAGCGGATCCTTCGACACGGGTAAGGGTGATTCCACGGCCGCCCATGTGTAGATATCTCGAGCGAGACTGTTAGCAGCCTCATTGCCTGGAATCCCCTCGTGAGCCGGGACACACATGATGGAGATCTCTCTATTCAATACCGATTGTCCAAGTATCCTAAGTGCTTCTTTCGAAACAACCCCCTTATTAAAGTTTCTTACTGCTATCTTGCTGCCGCAAAGTATGAATTCGACTTTGGTGCTCCTGCAGGCTAACACCAGAGCAGCCTCTTCCGCTATGAGCGGGTTTCTAGTGTTGAGAGATCTGGCAACCACTGCCTTGTAGTCTCTATCGATTACTGTCATTACAGCCGCCCCTTCTAGGCCGCAGGCTGCATCGCGGTACGCAACTTGAGTAGAGTCTACCCCTCGTAGTCTTTTTTTTTTTTTTTTTTAGAACTTTGTCGTCGCACTTGATGCGAGCTTTCTGGTTTGTTTTAAACTCCAGCTTGAGATCATGTGGCTGTGACGTCAAGACCTTGTTGACCGTTCAGGATTTTTTCTTCGTTGCCAACTGCACCGACGGTGCGACGCCGGCTTCTCTGCGACATGTGAACCTTACTCTATAGCGTAAATTATGTTTCTATTATTTATTTATTTGGAGTACCGCCACCCCAGACGAAGTCATTACAGGAGTGGGTTCACAAATGAAGACATTAAGAGAAAGCAAATACACATGAAGAAATAGTCAACAATACGTATCAGAAGGAATGAGCACAATTTCTGTTTTTCTTTTTTCAAATGTAGGCTGTGCCGTAATGCGTGGTAGTAAAACATTCCATTCACTAATGGAGTGCGGAAAATAACAATACCGGAACGAGTTGGTATTGCGAGAAAATTCCTGTATCGTATTTGAGTGTATAGTTGCAGGCCTAGCGCGAACGTTCCGTCCCGTACCACAGCTCGCTTCATGGTCTTCTGTAGTCTAACACGCTGACACTAAGACCTCTACTTCAGCATTTGTCTTGTGTTCTTTTAGCTTTGACGAGCATGGTTCTAGCAGGCGGTGGTTGGCAGGTGACATGACTGTGCACTGATTGGTCAGCAGTTCATATGACGTCACGAGAACAAATGTTATGACTGCACTGGCAGCACCTGCCAACGTGGGCGGTACTTTTGCTGTGGGAATAGAATCCAGTGAAACACTTGGATCCCGGATCAGACAAGCTACTCTGCATGCAGACACGTTAGTACTGGTTGGTTAAAAGCGACTTATGTTCGGTTGCATTTCTCACAATGTAAATGATCAATACTTTATGTAAATATGTGCTGCGTGAAACCAAAATGCTGTCACACTCAGCTCGCACTTCACTTAACCGTGCGCGCTAAATCGGTCTCTATTTTTTGTTTCCCTGTTCATTTATTTGTTTTTGTTTAGGATGAAAAAATAACTGCCTCCACAACAAACCATTTCATTTGGACTGAAACTTGCGTATAACGGCAAAGGAAGAAGTTAATAGATACTTCCAAGGCTCATTCAGATTTGTTTATCATAAATGTTACTCTCTGAAGACTCTCGAAACTGCCTGCAAGGGCCTTCTGTGAAAAATGAGCCCAAATTTTTGGCTTGCCAGTTCTGATCATAAGCAGGTCCTACATGCTTTGCAAGGGCTAAATGCGCCCATAGATTCCTACATTCAGCGTGCTGCAGGGCACCACATTGGAGAAAGATCAACATAAAAGTGGCCTATCGGTAGGACAAGCCTCGTCACGCCTAATTGGGGTGCCCACTCACAATCACTCACAATAAACCAAATTCTCGCACTACGTTTGTACAAAATATAGCAATATGCAGTTGAATAAATGGTATTTTGCATAGAGCAAATATAAATGCCTAAACAACGTACGATTATTTTTAACATGAAGAAAAGCTAAAATTTTCCTCAATATATGCCTTCAAAACTTCGGAAACTCCTTAAAGGGAAGCTGCACCTGTTTTAGATTTCGATGAGTGTCGAGCGGTGGAATGATTATAGCTTTCACCTAAAGCATGCCAAATATTTTGGCGCTAGCATTTGAAATAATAGAACAATTAGCGATTGAAACCGCGACAGCTATCAGGCTTTACCTCACTGCACAGCGACGGGTGGGGGACGCATGATGACGTCATTGACGGCACCGGTACGTGTTTTGCACACTCACACTTGGTTTGAAGAAATAAAAACAAGGCTACTGAAAACAAAGCCCTAGAAATGTTGATTAGCACTGCCAGAAAAGACGCAGCAGGACCTGGGCAAAGGCAACGAACATCAGAAGTAGTACTGTCCGTGATGTCATCACCGAGCTTCTCCGCAGAACTTCAATGCTGTGAAGAGAAGTTCGAGGTTTAATCGTCGATTACTCCATCAGTTTGAATGCTAGCGCAAAAACATTTTGCATGCATTACCTGCAACCAATTTAGATATCAATCCTTGAATATCGCGAAATTCTCGAAAAGTGACGCAGCTGCTCTTTAATATGGAAGCAACCCTTATACAATTCCAGAATATACAAAATGTGCTAATTTTTTTTATTACGTCTTTATTTCTGCTTATGGTAAGCGTTTACCTTGCGGCAGAACTAAGTTGCCTCATGGATGTAGATGTGGGGGAGTGGTTAAGGGTGGGGGTGAGGGTATGGGTGGGGGTCAAGGTTGGGATAGATATGAGGGACCGGTGTCCACTTCTTACTCGAGGTAGGGTCGCCCCGAGGTCGGCTCCGCGAAGTAATGGCCTGGTCCTTCTTCCTTGAAGTAAGAAAGAAAACTTCGCCAGAGCCGGGTTGCGTCTGATGGCCCGATGTGCGATGGGGGATCGACCCATGCCTGCAGGGTTGCAGGTCGAAGCCCGCCCAGGGACTTGAGTGCTCTCTCCCGTACTGCGTCAAAAGTAGGGCAGCTCCACAGGAGATGTTCGGCCGTGCCTTTGGCCGGGCATGTCGGGCACTGAGGAGAAGGGTATACCTGCGGGTTTATGAGGTGCAGCTTCGCGGGTGACAGAAGCTGACCAGTCTGGGCTCGGCGAAGGAGTACTGCCTCCACTCTCCGGAATGAGCTATCTGGGCGGCGATATAGTTGCTCAGTGTTGGCCAAGTGCTGGAGTATGCTTCGACGATAGCGTTGTGCTCGATGCCATGTCTCCGCCCTATCCATATGAGGCGACGACGGATGCGTAACGTCCTCAGGGGGCCACGAAGCGGAAATGAATGTGGATCCAGGCAAAGGTGCAGAAAGAGCTGCTGCGCGCGCTGCCTGGTGTGCCTTTTCGTTTCCAGTGATTCCTTCGTGTGCAGGAATCCATTTGATAATTAAGGTGTAGCCCTCCTCTCTCAGGCAACGGGCTTGTGTTCGAATAGTGTTCAGAATGGCATAGTCTGCTCCCCCTGCGCGGCATGCAGTGTACGCTGCTTGTGAATCTGTGTAAACATGGTAGGTGCACGGAGCCCGATCCTGTCTTGCTACTATTCGAGTAATGGCAAGTCGTATGGCAATGAGTTCGAGATTGGTAACAGTGTGTTCCTCGGAAAGCCGTTGAACTACCGAGGTATCTGACACAGAGTCGTGACAAGCTATAGCTGCGCAGTGTTGAAACTGAGCGGCGTCTGTGTATAGTTGGATAGTTCCTTCGTGGGCTAGCTTGTGTGACATCTTCCTATGACGTTTGGCGGCAGCTTTGCGCCTTTGAGGATTAGCCGAACTCATATTCTTTGGTAATGGTATACCATCTACTAAGTCAATCAACTCCCATGGTGGGGCGGCGGACGAAAGTGGCTCTAAATTGTCAACGTTGTAGCCTAATGCCTGCAGGATCTGTCGGCCAGCCGCCGTTGTGGAGAGACGGACTCGCTTGGCTTGCGATTGCTACTCTGCCAGATCCTGAAGGGCATTAATATTGCTGCATGCGTGTAGGCTCACTACTGGGCAGTACTGTGGCAGACCAGTAACTAGGCGCATCGCCTTGCGATTGATTCGCTAAAGCTGAAGGCGTTGGGTCGCGTTAAGTCGCATGTACGGATATGCGTACAGGATTTTCGATGTTATGAGTGATAATGCCATCTGACGGAGCCCCACCTCCTTGATTCCCCATCCACGCGCAGAGACGCGGCGCATTAGGTGTAAAGCCTGATGACAGCTAAGCATCGTGTTATGAAGCCAGCTTTTGGCTCCTCCATCCTCGTCAATAAGCATGCCTAGTATATGGATTGCTGGTTTCCGGCAAATAACCGAGTGCCCTAAATGAAGAGAGATAAGTTTGCGTTCTGCCTTGGCTCGTACCCGCGGGCCGTTTATGACAACCACATACTCGGTTTTTTCCGGAGAGGTTTTCATTCCCCACTTCTCGATGTATTCATAGACGGCGTTGAGGCCTGTCTGTAGGGCTTGTTCTTGCTCTGCAGGGAACCCTGAATTGGTCCACAGCGTTATATCGTCCGCATACACGGCGAAATTGAGAACGGGTATCAACGACAGCATTGGCGGGAGACCTGACATAGCTATATTGAAGAGAGCCGGTGATAAGACAGCGCCTTGGGGGACACCTGTTTGGTTGCGTTGCCAACCACCCTGAGTATCTCCAACCATTAGTGAAAAGGTTCTTTCTGCAAGAAAGGCTTTCACGAAGCGGTAGAGGTTGCCGCCTATCCCCACTTTCTGGAGCCGGCGAAGTATGGTCGAGTGGGGCACGGAATCAAACGCCTTTTTGACGTCGATCCCAACAACCACTCGGAGCTGTGCGCTGCTAGGGTATGCGAGAACGTCGTTATGAAGTCTTCTGAGAATATCTTGGGCGCAGAGCCCTCGACGAAAATTTACTTGCATAGGAGACAGGACGTTGTACTAGTAAGTAAGTAAGTAAGTAAGTAAGTAAGTAAGTGCTTTATTTTCCGTTTGCAAAGTACAGTTGTAAACGGACAGGTTCGAGGAAAAAAGCTGCGGAAACAGCTTGACAGGTCCTAAAACCCGTTCGTTGGCAGCAGCAGCCGTGCGGAATGGCAATGCTTTCAATACAATAAAGCACAAGCATGAAGAAAGAAACAAAAATAACAAACAAAAAGGTGAATCTGCAAAGCTACATAGGTTAGTAAAAAAGTAAAAAAAAAAAATACAGCAGCATGAAAATAATCTCACACAGTCACAAAAGAAGTACAATTGGCAAGGAACATATATAGTGCTGATTTACAATGACTAACCCAATGGTTGACAATATAAATACACACTCAATATTGGTGGCAAAAATAATTGTATAGAGTAGATAATGAAACATGTAAAACATCAATATTTTCCGAGATTAGTGCATTGAGTAAGGCAGGTAGGGTGTGAGCAATCATTTGTTTACCGTAATTAGTTCGCGTGTGTGTTACATACCAGTATTCCGCACATCGCGTTTGGTAGTGAAGTAGATTTTGCTTGAGATTGGCTGTTGAACGGATGGCAAACTTATTCAATTTGCATTCTTTAATGTATGCGTGTACTAACATGTAGTTGTATAAATTATGCACTTTCAATATGTTAAGCTCTTGGAACAAAGGTTCACTTGGGAAATCCCAGTTCACATTGCATATCGCGCGCAGAAATTTTTTCTGAAGGACAAATAACCGACCTACATTTGTGGCAGACGTGGTACCCCCGACAAGACAGCAGTAATTAAGGTGGCTCATAAAGAGAGATTTATATATAAGCAATTTTACATTACGGGGAAGATACCTAAGGGAAAAAATTTAGTCTAACTACCTGGGATAGTTTGTTTACAAGTGATGATGAATGGCTGTTCCATGACATGTCATGGTCGAAAAAAATTCCTAAGCTTTTTACTGAATTCACTAGTTCAATTTAAAATTAGTTCAAATTAGTCTAAGTACCATTCAAGTCTTCTTAGAGCCATACGTTCCATGACCTTACAAAGGTTGGACGTCAGCGATATCGGCCTGAGGTCTTGTAATGTTCGACTTGGCTTGCCAGGTTTTGGAATTGGTATTACCACTGACTTCTTCCAAGAAAGAGGAAGATCACCGTCGGCCCAGTATTTGTTCATCTCTTTCAGCAGGGCAAGTTTGTGTGACTTGGGAAGGTTCAGAAGTGTTGAGTAGCTTATACCATCCGGTCCTGGGGCGCTATTGTGATTGGAGTCATAAAGTGCTGCCTACAGTTCGTCTAATGTGAAGGGAACGTCGTATTCGTTTAATGTATCTGATAAGGGGTCCGCAGGCAAGGCATCCGCATTTTCAGGTTGGGGAAAAAATACCTTCCCTGCTTGTATAGCTAACTCTGCCGGGGAGACGTTCAATTTCAGGGCCATACTTTGGGCAGGTGAAATCGGCTTCTTGCGTCCAAGGATAGCTCGAAATATGTGCCAGGCCTTCGACAAGTTAACTGTTTCATTGAGTGGCACAGCAGCTGCCAGTCTTGGAGAGCGAGGTGCAAAGTATACTTCTCAACTTCTTGGCCAATGCGAGCGAGAGCACGCCTCCGATGGGATATCCGGCCTGATCGGCGATATGCCTTGAGAGCACGAAGCCTACGATTCCACAGACGCAAACGGTGAGAGTCCGGCTTTGGGGCATCAAATTTGACTGGAAGCTTCGTTGTAGCTTTCTTCTTGGCATCGGTGATCTGAGTGATGAGCTCGTCTAATCCTGTGGCAAAGTTCACCTCACCGAGCATCCTACGGAAATCGTCCCATAAGACGTGCTCCTCTATTCGACGGCCTTGTTGTCGCTGTAATGACTTTCGCCTTCGAGGAGCCCATGAGACCACCACGGGATAATGATCACTGCCCATGACATCATCAGCCCGTGACCATAGGATCTCACTGGGATGAGACACTAGTGTCAAGTCTGGGGAAGTGTCTTGTTGACCTTTGTGCTGGCCAAAGCGAGTGGGTAGAGTGAGGTCGTTGGCTATGGTCAATTTCGCTCTGACAATTTGCTGCCAAAGGTGCCTTCCCCTAGCATCTGAGAGATTATATCCCCAGCTGGTGTGCATGGCGTTAAAATCACCCCCAACTACAACGCGATCCTGGGGATATATCCTTAAGAAGTGCTCTAAAAAAGTCATATCCACTCAATATGTCGTAGTACCGAATGATCTCGCATAAACTGAAAAAACTAAGGCTTGTTGGTCGCTATCTAAGCTAAGGCGTACTCCCGCTACCTCCTGCGTCTGCGTGCACCACGCGGAAGTATCTAGTTCAGTATGGGCAGTACGCGACAGAACAAGGACGCATGCCTGACCATTGGCCATTGGAGCCGCTGTTCGCGATCCTGGCCCGGGGCGTCGGTGCACTATGGAAGGGGTGCAGTAAGAATTGTACCCTATTAAATTGGGCTTATTAATGGCGGTCTCCTGAAGCAGGATAGCTATAGGAGGCGTTGACGTGATGGACAGTCTCCTCTGAAGTTCCGCTTGTTTGCGACGGATTCCCCGGCAATTCCATTGCAATAACTATGTAGGAGAGTCCGAAGCAAAAATGTCATGTGGTTTCGCGCGGTACGCGGAACTGGAGATGATGTGTGCCCAATTTCGGACTCTTGATTAGGAGAAACCTGTGACATTCCCAAGAGTGGCAGCATATGCTTGATCACCTCGGCGGTGACCAGTTCGATAATGTGCGTGAGCTGGTTTTCATCTAAGTGTAGCGTATGCGAACGTTCTTTCGCAAAATTCATTTGTGCGCCGCGTTGCGTATCACGGAGAGATTCAGCGTGAGCCCGATGTACACGCACTTGCTTTGGTGCCGTCGCGGTATGCTCAGAAACTGTGGCTCTTTTGGTTGGTCGGTCGGTCGGTCGGCTGGTTGGGTGGCTGGTTGGTTGGCTGGTTGGTTGGCTGGTTGGTTGGCTGGTTGGTTGGCTGGTTAGTTGGCTGGTTGGTCGGTTGGTTGGTTGGTTGGTTGGTTGGTTCATAGGAAGGGAAAGGCGCAGTATCTCGCACTTGCTCTGTGGACACCTGAACCGCGCCGTAAGGGAAGGGATGAAGGTGGGAGTGAAAGTGGATAGAGAGAAAGGGGAGCCGTAGTGGAGGGCTTCGGAGTAATTTCGACCTCCTGGGGATCTTTAACGTGCGCTGACATCGCACAGCACACGGACGCCACTTCGTTTCGCCTCCATCGAAACGCAGCCGCCGTGGTCGGGTTCGAACCCGGGAACTCCGGCGCCTCTTTTCCCAGTTGCCAAGTTTGGTGAGGGTACAGTAGATTTTTTTTTCTTTTATGTTAAAACCTTGCGGAACAGCGGTCAAACAAGGAATCCTAATTGGTGTTAACAAATATTTGTAATAACTTATTTCTGCACATTCATTTTATACCATATATCGAAATGCCGCTCATAAATAAGAATTGGACGCCTAAACGTAATACCTAAGATAGTGAAAATTCGAAATAAAAATTCCTAAAGATTCTAACAACGAAAAGTTGGATACGCTTGATTGTGGGGTAAAAAATAGTAGTAAAAACATTCCAGCATACAGAATATGTGGTATATTGTCTCCTTTATAGCTTAAAGGCAAAACAAATGGACAAGCTTATTCACCAATTTATATATATTGTCACGCCACTGACGACGAGGAAGGATTGTGCTGGTCTGGGAGAAGAAGAGGAGAAAGCGTTGGTGCCTGGGGGCTAGTAGGCTTCACCTTGTCCC
>JAJIZL010031824.1:33128-58980 GCA_023969395.1 Amblyomma maculatum | reverse complement strand
GTGTGTGTGTGTGTGTGTGTGTGTGTGTGTGTGTGTGTGTACTACGCGGGTTTGCGACGTGACATATAATTCATTGCGGCGTGCGCAGAAGTTCTGTGCAGAAAAAGGAACAGTGTAGATTAAGTGACACCATACAAAGGTGACGAGATCGAAAAGCCAAGGTAACGAACTATATTACAATATATGTTCATGACGTAGTGACTAGGGTAGGTATTGAAGTCAAGCGTTTGGTAGACAACTTCGTTTTTATACACTTATTCAACTCCGCAGCAGACCACATGAAGTAATCAGAATGGCGCATACTGTCTGATGCTGAGAAGTGATTATTATTCGTTACATGTAAGAAAAAACAATCATGTAGCGTCTACATACATGTGAACGACGGCGAGATAATCCTCAGTTTAAAAAAAAAATGCAAGCCTAGGTTTGAAATCTCCGACATTGTCCGGGATGCATATTTGACTATTTATGGCTGAGTGCCACCACACCATAAATAATCAGGGTTTTGATCTCTCCAAGCCTGATGTATACAGGCCAAAGTGAAGTTATTGCTTCTTTAAATAATTCTCTAATTAAAATAGCCACAAGTATATTACCGTATTCCGTTATATATCACCATATCGTTTCACAATGACAAAGTAGTAGCCAGAATTGCCAGTTCGTGCAAAGAGTATGCTGGCATGCGGTCTTGTGATGTCGCACAATTCGTTTGACATTCGTTTGCTTACATTGACATGCGAGAGAATTGCTTTTTCTTTCTCATAGCACTGAAGTGGCTGACGCCAACAATGCCGCATATTTTGCAAAGCAGGGGATTTATCGATATTTTATAGATTGCTGCATATGAGACCAGCATCAGAAAAGCCAGGTATATGCACCACATAAATTGGCCACCAGAACAAATAGGCTTAATACTACAGTACCCGGCGCCATCCATAATGCCAGGCGTGCCATAATGGCAAGCCTCGCATCTTGAAAATTGCTACGAGAATAAACCTGATAAACCAAACTACCCAATACTACTTGTATGTATTAAGGCAATAAAAAAAAAATTAAATATATATTTCCGGCAGAAAGAAGCTCTTGTTTGCGTTTGTTCGGAATTACCTCTAAAGTCACATTGTGTTGATTCCCTACAGCGCCTTAATGACAGGCAGAGTATTCCTGAAGGAAACAGAACAGTTACAACCTCCAGAAACGAGGCGCAGCCATTGTCGTCATTATTGCAGCTTTCAGAATAAATTTGGCCATCCGGATAATTAATAGAGGATATCGGGTAATGCTACCTAAGTAAGCTGAAACAGTGATCATGGAATCAAATTTCCTATGGCGTGACGTACGCCGCATTCATAAAAAAAAAAACCTTTGGCGTTGTCTTTGATATCGTAAATGCAATAAAAGAATGAAGAGGGTTAGCCTCTCTCATATGAAACTGGGCAAGTGATATGGCCAGGCACTCTGCCCCCCGGAACGTGTGGCGCTTAGAGAGCATAAATTGGGCAAGCTGGTAGGTGCCGGCAATTTGGTCAGTTCCATTGGCAACGAAAACAAACTATCAGGGGCGTAAATTATATTCAGCTGTAAGCCACTTTACGGTCAAATGCTTAATACTTCTATTTTTTGCAACTAGCTGCAATTTTTTCCGACAAAACTTGATATGTGATGTAACAACAGTTCCTGTTTTGAAGATGTAGCCTAAACGGGCATTTCGTGTTGCAGGATAACACTGCTACCCAACCCAACGAGTGGCATCGCACTTTCGATTATGTTCAATCTGCTCAACACCGCACAGCTACGGACATCGACGGCCCAGCGGGTTGCCCACCTGACGCCCACGCTGATATATCTCCAGGAGGAATCCGAAAAAGAACGGTCCGAGATGCTGGATGTCGACCTTCCTGCGCTAGCATCGCTCTACTGGGCGTTCCCACCTGCACTGTCTTACTGCATGGGTTTTGCCACGTTCGCCGCTCTTCCGGTATCTGAGCGCCTGAGTGGTGGCCGTGACATGCAGCTCATGACAGGCATCTCAGGCGCGGTGTTCGTGTTCGCCCACTTCGTCTTCAATATGCTTCATTATGCGTTCTTTGTGGGCGCTTGGTGCTTGACACAATATGCAACGGCCCGCTTCCCGATGTCCGAACCCGGTGAGTGTGCTTGCCATCGCGACTCATTCTAATGTTTCATTTAAACATTTTGTGCGGGGCTGGTTGCCCAGTGCGTACATAGAGAATGCAAAGGAGACGTGAGGCTCCCTGCTTTAATTTTCGTGGTAAGAACAACTGCATGTTCTCAGTGAAATGTTCGTGGTACTTTACAACTTATGTCAATTTTTGCATATTCTGTCTGCTTCTTGTTAGGATTCTACATGATAAACTTCATGGGTGTTAGCCTATTAGAACTATCTTTCTTATTTAGGTTACATAAAGAAATGGGACATAGGTAGGACATGTAAAGCGAAGCGAGGATATCATATAGTCGCTGAGGGTAGCGAATTGGATTTCAGGGCAAGAAAAGCGCAGCAGGTGCTGCAGACAATTATGTGGGAAGTTAGGAGGTTTGCAGGTTCAAGTCGATGCAGCTAGCTCAAGATCAGGTTAATTGGTGGGATAGGGCTTGTGCCCTGCAGTAGGTATCATGCGGCTGATGATCATGATGGATCACATGTAGCTCGTGCGCTGCACATAATGTCTATGCAAGCGACAGTACGTATAAAAATCTGCGAATTATTTCTCCTAAACTTTTGTGTCAAAACGACAACGGCTGCCTTTCCTGCGATTGAGAGTGTACAATGACCAGATTGTCGTAGCTAATGTTTATGGGCATGGAGACCGGAAAGAACATGAAAAGCGCTCGGGTTTTGCATGACTTATTTGTAAACTACATAATTATTAATACACAGCCGGCAGGTATTATATATACAAAAGATCATTCTGCATTGTTATATATATGAACACTTTCCCTAAGCTTTAGGAACTTGCTTTCGTGGCCTAAGGGTGGCATGTTTGACCAGAGATTGAAGGGTACCGCGTTCAATCTTGATTCCGCCAGTCCTGTTCAACATAGCTAGAAATATTAGTAGCTGCTGGCCACTTTTTCATGTCATGCGGTCTAATTATGTCACGCAGGCCGCTAACTACTCATTGGCAGGCATTGTCAGCTGCCGATCGCCACATATCAGAGGTATGTTCGTGATTATGACCTCAGAAAAACGACCACAAGAGTGCCTAATTTTGTACAGAACGCAGCCTTAACCCTTCCACGTTGACTGCAGCCAGTATAACCTATTCTCGCGCCTCGAAATCCCGGTTAGCTCACGTAAGTGTGAAAGATGCACGAAGAGGGACGGTGTGTTCTGAGCGAATAGTGTAAAACGATGCAATTCGCTTTTTAAGGCTTCCATTTAAAACAGCAAATGGATTTAAGATTACGAACGATGATTTGTTTGACAAATTCAAATTTCACTCTATAACGATGGTTTCATTTCTGATCCAACGATTCTAAAACGCGACTATGTTATGTTGAAATTTTCCATGCAGATTACAGAAATTGAAAACAGGTTAATTCCGTAGCTTCTCATTAAAATAAGAAAATGTTTTCTTTGGTACTACCCAAAGTGTTTTATTGCAGCCTTTCTGCATGTTACGTAATCAGTTACTGCAGCGCCATTGTTCATCACTTTATTGTCTTTATATAATAAGTAAACCTAGCTGGAAAGTGCATTAAGGCTAAGAAGATTTTAAAGGTTTGAAGGCGAAAGCCTTTATTGGCTCATCTTTGTCGTCAGCAAAAATGTCACGCTTTTGCGGCGGTTCGAATACTTCTAAAAGTAAATTACTAAACCTTGTCTCCCACTGGGGAATGGAACCTCCATCCCCTGTATCCCCAACCCAGGGCTTTACCACTGCGCCATGCCCCGGATCGTGGAACGCTCTTCATAATTGCCCCTGTCTACTGTGAGAACGATAGCGAGAATGCGCGAGTGGCAAATACTGCGCCTTTCCTCTCCTGCAGACGAATTATAGAACGCCGGTGAACTTTAATACGTTCAACGAAATGCTGGTTGTGTTCGACAAGTAGCCCTTTCCCTTCCTGTGAACCAATTATTGTTATTATTCGACAAGTGGCGCGCGATTTATCGTCACAACAGTTCATGACGTCACAAGGCGAATAATGCATATACAAAGCTGACCCCACCGGGCGTACGATCCAGGCGTCCGTGCGCCCTTTCATTTGCCGCTTCCTCGAACGCCGCACCGCAAAGCAAACAAGTGCAAACCCAGATGCCTAGGAGGCGTTAGTACAGAGGCAACATCGGCGCCTGAAATTGATTTAGCATCATTCACCGCCACATTCGCAGCAGTCGCGTTGCAGAATGCGGCACTCAGACTTTCACGTTTCACCACTTTATTCGCCAAAGTCTATCGTAATTTTGTTTTCTCTATTTGCAGGATATTACTACGTGGCATTTCTATCCGCCGGTCCTGCTGTCATTGGTTTGGCCTATTTGATTGCAGAAGTGGCGCATTCAGCAGAGTTAGCGGAGATTGTGTTGTATGGGTGCATGTTTATTGGAGGTGAGTATGTGACCGCCGTCCCGAAGTAGCAACGCATACAGTTGTTTAAATTTTCTATGCGCCTTTAGTGAAGCGGCCAGTAGAAGTAGCAGACAGGCAGATTTCGAAGCTTTTTATATTATTAGCATGAAAACAGGCCTGATCGCCTCCAAGCGCCATGCTTCGAGAAGCACTCGCACAAACACACGCACTCACATGAAGTTCAGTTCAGTTCAGTCGTTCAGTCGTGTCCGACTCTTCGTGACCCTATGGACCATATCACGCCACGCTTTCCGGTCTCCCACTATCTTCCTAACATCAGATAACTTCATCTGCAGTGCCTCGAGAATGCCATCTAACCATCGCGACTCACATGAAGACTGGTGGTAAAAGACCATTCTGGAAAAGCCCGTTGCTATAAATGGATGGTGATGCTCTGCCCGATGAAATGACCTATATTGCTTTAACTTTAATTTCATTTTTATAATTTATTGTTCTTGAGAGAGGAGGAAGGGCAGTAAGACAAAAGAAATACAAGTACTTAAGAAATCGTGACGCAAACAGTGATGTTGAGTATAGATCAACAGGAAACAAAATACAAAGAAGGGAATACAGGTAGGCAGGATTCAAGCAACCCTTTCATCCCTTCCCTCCGCTGCAGCCGTGCCAGTGATTCCACATGACGGGGAAGAAAGGTAACACACTTCTCGCTGAAGAAGCAATACATTGAGGGCCGGAAACTACATCCTTTGTCCATAGGGATATCGCGTGATGAATTTACAGAAAGGCCGGCCTTCCTTGGTGTTCCTTGAGATGAGAGGACCCAGAAGCCTTTGGTTGCATGTTCTGGTTTACAAAGAAAACCGAAAAGTCTGTTCTGGAGAGATTTTTTCTCCCTTCCCAGAAACCGCAAGAACAGCGCCGAGAAGAGCCACATATTCAGAAAGCATGACACAAGCTTCTCTAACGAAGCCAGGCTCTTTCTCTTTCATACAGCCATCTATTCCTTACGCACAGTCCAGAAGCACTTATAACAGGTCCACAAATTTGAAAACTCGACTAGAAATCACGACAAGACATAGAAGCATTAAAATAGTCAACTTCTTCAAACTCCTGCGTGAGGCAGAGAAACCTGACCTACGAACACATTTGAAGCTGACCTTGACGGTACTGGACTTCACATAAGCCATCTCTGTTACCCTTGAGAAACACATTTTTGCACCACACCTCAAAATATTGCTGTTGCAACTTCCGGCTTCAGCGTAAGAGAAGTCGCAACTTTATGCTCCATTATTATGCGCACAGGGCGGAACGCGTTTTCACTGCTTTCATACGATGACGAAAGCAAATGTCTGCCTGAACCTTGCGAGCCAGTGCCCTTCCCTGCACCACGCTAACCAAGGCAGTGTAGCAAAAGGATAGCCGGACCGCATGGCTTCACAAGGTTTTCCGACTCAAGGGGACGTTTGTTTCCATCCTTGCTGATGGTAGCGGGCGTTGGGGCCAATTAGTCATTTCTAGGTGTTGTCGACGAACATGCCTACAGGATGATCCCTTTTGATCATTATAGTCTACTGTGCGCTCACAATTAGCTTACGTCGTTGCGCGCGAATTTTTTTGGCGCTTCCGACGCTTCGTATTCCTGTTAACAAATTCGACACACAACGATTCATCTCGTTGCTTTGCTCTCTTACCCCTGGCTGTCGCCGCCTCGTGTTGGGCTGAGCGCGCCTTTCGCCTGACAAACACGCTTTCATTTTGTACCTCTCATTTCCCTGCCGGCTAAGGTACACAGCATGAACTGTGCATTCTTGATTTTGTGTTATCGACGGCAGCTTTTCCTTTTAGCTTTATAACAGAAAACACTGATTTGCTCTTTCGTAGTTTAAACTCATCCTTTTTCAAGCCTCTGAAATCTGTCGGTAACGCACAGGACCCACCGGACTGTTCCTGAGTAGCGAGTGGCTTTTATACCACTGCAGCGTTTTGCCTATTTTTGGTATTTTTTATAATGGTATGTGTCTATGGCCGTATCTGCCCCAGCCTCTTTCGTTTAGCGTAAGTGCAAGCTTTGGACAGCACCGAAGTGACCGCTACCGCTAACAGCTATTGGCTAACTGCACATCGCGTAACTATTTCCGTGATTTTCGTTAAACATCTGTTTCGTTCTCCGAGAAAGCTCCACAAGTCTACGCTGTTACCCTCTCGACACGTGTATTTTATTGCGGCCTTTGTTGCCCTCCAAACTTGCTCCTGTATGTGGTGTCTTCAAAGTTTAGGCTCATATATAAAACAATCCTATGGCATTTTCTAGCGTTATCAAAGCGCGTACACCGAAGAAAGGGAAGGACAAAGTATGTTAGGGGTAAAAATGCCGTTGGATTGTGAAAACCATCTAGCCCATCTAAAACTCTTATTAAGTTTAGACTAATTCCCGAACAGCTTTAGCTTGTTTATTCACTCTGTGCGACCCCTGGTTTCGCTGTTGTCGTGTCGTGATAATAGCTTGGCGGAGTTACGCTTTCTTGACTGGGCACCAGTGCTGCCGAAATGCTGCAATATTCAAAGTTTAATATACTAATTGAGATCATTCTAAGGATGCAACATTTAGCACTATGTAATCAAGTGAAGCGCTTGAGACAGCATTTGAGAACGCAGCATACACTGATGCTCTAAATGATTGCTTAGGTTTACTTCTCTGGATGCACTGTTGTTTATTTGCGGCGCCAGAATTTCGCAATACTGAAATTCCGTGGCTGTGCCAAATCAATCAATTGTAACTACGACGGGAGAAGGGGCATTTTAGTTTTGGCGTAAGTCTTTATTTTTCTTATTCTGAAGTTTTATGTTAGCGTGCACACCAAATATTTGTTTGCATTTTTCTTCTTTCTACATATGCGTACTTCATAATTACACGCTCCACAGCTGTTAATATTTACATGCAACCACCAGAGTAGCAGCACATTGGAACATTTCACGAATGATGTGTTTTCTCGTGCTTTAACTCTAAAATTAGGATTATGGCGTATTTGTTCAATATAGATACCTTGGTAAAAACAACCGCCGTATAAGCTCTTCTCCATCGTATTCTGCCTTAAATTTTTATCTGACAGCAAATGAAGAGGTCGCAGCTGAGAAGTCTTTTATACCTCAAGTAACCATAGTGACCCCTCGGTTGCAGGTGATGTCAATAAGAACCAAAACTGCATAAAGGAGAAATCCTTTCACAAACATTTGTAGTTCGGGGTGAAAATAGCACGCTTATGTTTTTGTATTGTGTCTTGCGCAGGAATTAAAGCCCAATAAATTTTATTCCTTAAACATGTCAACAGAAATAGCGCAGGGACAGAACAAGGACAAGCAAGGACACACATATCGCTCGTGTGTGTCCTTGCTTGTCCTTGTTCTGTCCCTGTGCTATTTTTGCTGACAAGTGTTACCAACAAGACCAAACTGCCGTTTTATTCCTTACACGTTTTATTGTCACAAGTTACATAGAGGTGAGAACTTCAGCCGCACCGCCATAGCAACGAAATAAAAGTAAATATGGGTGGCAGTGCAGCATTAACATTAAGTACAAAGAGTGGAGTATCCGCTAGGCTACGTGTAGGCTGCACATGAAGGCTACACCTGCGACACTCATATCCAGACCATGTGAACTAGTGGCGCTCTCTAAACATCATCCCGAAAAGTTCTGTATACCAGTATCCATTTCCCTCGCCCTAATGACTTTCCTCTAGGCGACCAATACTTCACCCTTTCTCGCTTTTTTTAGGTTTGATGTTTCAGTTATTGTAGCAGCAAATATGTTACAAAATGAATGAAGGAGGTCTCAAAGTCAAGGACCGGTAACGGGGCCTCCTATAAAGACAATCGAAATGAAATATGTAGCGTGCAGTTGCAAAAAGTGTACATTATCTAGCATTGATAAGTTGAGGAGAGAGAGGTTGTGATTGGAGAGTCTGGGAATCATATCAATCATTTATGTCTGAATGAAAGCGGTATCATATTAAATTACACACAAAAAGCGCAAGAATAATTTATAAACTGAAATATACAATAACCCAAGAACAATGTACCTTGCAAACTGTTTTAGGGTGATATTAAAAGCTGACAAAGAGCGCATTCGAAGCCATAAATATTTAATGATTCTTTAAGAGTAACTGGTAATGAGTTGTAATGAGTGGCACCGGCAGTTCTATAGCTACTATTTCTTTTTCGTAATTAGTGTTTGGTTCGGGCAGTACGAAATTATTGCTTTTGGCGAAACGTGGGTCGCTGCAATGCGGTCTTTCGTCATTATTGACAAGGGAAATTGAAAGTAACTATTTAACTCATTTATAAATTAGAGTACCTAGACTGTAGTCGATTATTTTGGGCACGAAGTATTGTAGGATTGAAGCAGATGAAAGGCATTTTCAGTGCGGTGAGTATAAGTGAGTACAGCATGATTTTGGATAATTTGAAGGGGAGATACATGCGAAGGGTATATGTTTCCCGAAAAGGAGATGTGGGCTAAAGAAATGGGCTAAAGCAAATTATTTCAAGTATGTCTGGCACAGAAACGGTTGCATCCATGTTCGCCGAGCAGTTGGGGATACAGCTTAGCGTATTCGGTCTTTGAACGACCTTAACAATGTCGGCGTCGGTGAATCTTTTGTCATCTTTATAGATCGAGGGAAGTATATAAAACTTAACAGCATTAATGACTTCATTGGATCCAATTTTGCAAACTCTAATAAAGTGTTCCACGATAATATGCAGACTGTCAAGTCAAGTCAGATTTATTTTCGTTCCTGGAGGGAAAGGAGGAGCCAGGAATAAAAGTTGTGGAAACAGCTGGACGGGCCCTGGCCCCATTACAATAACTGGCAGGACAATAGAGAGGAGGCTGGTTGGTCTAAAACCGTGTACAGCAAATCAATACATAAAATTATATGTAACATAACTTTTGTAGATAAAAAGTTAAGACACTCAAGTGAACACAATGCAAAAAAATAGAAACAGGAAACACCCTTCAGTTCGCAGTTCTAAAGCAAAACAATACAAGGTAATAAAGGCTGAAAGGCTGAAACAATATTTGGATTATTACAGGTGCTCACGGCAAAAAAGGCTGATTTGGCGATTGTTTTCCTTAACTGGATCAAATCCAGCAGCATGTAATTTAGTCAATAGTCTCGGTACAGTGTAGCGTAACAGTCTCGGTACAGTGTAACATAACGACTGAGCGTAAGAATACGTAGAGCCGCCCTGATTTTTAATAATATAGCGCGAGCATCGACCGAACTGCTGGTCAGCGCCTTACAACGGCGATAAGCGTGCAACACGGCGAGAGTTCGTGCATGCGCAAGAATGTGGAACGTCGCAAACAGATATTGTGGCAGGGCGTGTGTCTTTGCGATCCGAACAACGTAGCAGAAGACGCTCTCTCTTCGTGCGCGTGCGCGAACTCTCGCCGTGTTGCACGCTTATCGCCGTTATAAGGCGCTTAGCAGCAGGTTGGTCGACGTTCGTGCTATATTGTTAAAAATCAGGGCAGCTGTACATGGTATTGGAAGAATATATTTTTCTTTATGTCGCGTTTGTCACTCTCAGATATTTTCTATTAACTTTGCAAGACATTTACTAACACTGTCATTTGATTTGTATAAATATTTAAAAGGTAATATGATCCTGTAATCAACGAAGGAGAACACTGACAGAACATTATACTTCCGAAAAAGTTCTTTGGACAGATGGTAATAAGACACGCTAGCAATATATTGTAATGCTCGTTTCTGTAATAAAAGTAATTTAGATAGGTTGGTTATCCCTGTGGTACGCCAGACTAAACTACAGTATTGCAATAGCGACAACACTAGGGTGTTATATAACAAGAGTTTTATTTTAGGAGGCAGCATGCAATGTCCGTCTGGCAATGTCGCCAACGGCTGGTGCAACCTTAGATTGTGTATAATCTGTGTGGTCGTTCCAAGTAAGGTGCCTTGAAGATATTACTCCGAGTACTTTGATAAAGCGAACTGCTTCTGTTCCTAAGCGTACGTTTATGTCATATAATATTTCCTTATCTTTAGGATGTTAACACCCCTTTTGTTTTCCTAGTATTTATTTTTAAGTGATTTGCTTTGACCCATACATTGAAGTCCTGAAGTGACATATTTGCGCGTTCCTCTACATCGGCCTCAGTGCTGCCGGTTATGAAAATTGTGGTATCGTCCGCTAAGGAATTAGGAAGCAAACACAGCAGCCTAGAGACTATTGAACGAACTCAATTAGTGTTAACGGAAACTTGGTATGAAAATGAAAGTAATTGTTTCAACGTGCCTGAGTACACTGTTTGTAATCCTAATCGTAAATAAGGTCGAGGAGGAAGTGTTTCCATGCTAGTAAATTCTAATGCAGGTTCTGAACTGATCCCATCCTTTACACAGTCAACTCGGTATTTCGAAGTGATGTCAATAGTATTTTCTAACAAACTTGTTTTTGCTACAGTTTACCGGCCACCAGAAGGTAACCGTAAGATGTTCTTCGAACTCTCTGAAGCCTTGCTTAGGCTCACTAATGACGACACCTTTGGCCTTACCTGTACGGAGATTTCAATATTAATATGCTTATATCTTCTACTACAGTAAACAAGTTTAAGGTAAAGTTAGATATATACTCTATACATAATATAATTATTTCACCAACTCAAGCACGGCCGGTCTCGAGGGAGAGAGCGCGTGCTCTTTCTTACGGCCTTCTCAATCGCCGCGTGAACAATGGGAACTTTTCTCCTTGAGTCACGCTCTCCGCCGCCGCAAGGGGCGCGACCTGCTCACTGTTCGCTCCGCATCTGCTTCAGTGGCGGCGGGTGGCTTTTGCCTGGTTTTGCGCTGTCGCCCGCGGGTTTCGTGGTGAGTGCAGCCCCTAAATGAAAGATTACAGAAGGTAGACGCTGCAGCTGCATCCTGTCAGCGTGCTACACACGTGAATGGAGTCTTTATATTAAAAAACACTGTAGCTCAGCAAACGCTCGACAAGCATATGACATGTATTGCGGTATGGTATCTACTTTTGTTCATTTTAATCTGAATTTTTGCCCAAGCCTGTACAAGAAGATGAATAAAAAAATTGAATGAGCAGTGATCACATCGAAGCTTCTTCAAGGCAAACATAACAGCAACAATGGCAAAACCGTCTTTAAGCGCTAGATGAGAAACCATCGAGGTAACACCGAAGATGAAAATAATTTTATAAAAATGTAATGTAAGTTGCACAATGCTTACATGACATAAAGTATTAGTAGTATATCGTCAGAGTTAACGCTTTTAAGTTTTGTTTTCAATTTTGCTATAATTTATAGACCAGCAAATGTTTTATGTTGTATTATAAACATTATTTTAATTTTGCAAATAAACGTTGGTTTAATGAAATGTTTACATATCATGATTATTTCATGAAAAAACAGGAAATCTATTTCAAGCACTAATTCTTAGCAATATTTTCTTTCTTTTTCTAGTATGTTTTTGAACAGTTCCTTGTAACTATCTGTGCAGTAATGCCTGCCTTAGAGAGCAATCGCTGCCCCATTATTTTGGTAGAATGCTTTGCTGATTACACATTCGCCACTGTTACTCTAGGGACACTCCTCAATAATGGATATAAAAGCTTTTCTCTGTGCTATTTATTCAGGGGTGACTATAGGAGTTGTATGTCGCGCTGTATTGCGCGCCTAGGCACCTAGTGTCGACACCGACGAAATCATTCCAGCTCTGCCGCAATCAGTATCCGAGGAACTTAAAGAAGTGATGGTATCTCCTGTCATATCCCATTACCCACCGTCACGTATTCTGGTTTAGCTTACGTCGCTGGATACGTTGTGAAGTTAATCAGTGACTTCAGGTGTGACGCTTGTGCTATCCTTCTTGAAACCAGCGAAAAAAGCAGCCCCATGTACACTATTCTGCAAGCACAAGATTCTAGCGGACTGCATTATCCAAAACCGGAGTTTGTAGCTCTCTTGGACAAGGTTGTCTTTTTTTGAAAAAGCTGTCGTGCACCTACCACACACAAATGTCCTTGAAGTCCTTCAAATCTTAATCCAGCCAGCACTTGAGAACTCACCTTTGCTGAGTTGCCCGGAAGGCATTGACAATAGCCAAGGTCCGCTTCTTTAATATGTGAGAAATTTCTCAGACTCCTTCTTGTCAATTATGCTAAGAAGGTGACAGACAGGAACGAAAGGTCAGCTCCTTATGTGCACAAACCGTCCAGAAAGATTTTGAGACTTTAATTTTCTAGCCGCATGTACCGTTTTGATGAATGAGTGCAATGTGTTAACTTTGAAGGACATTTTTTTTTATTGCTTGCTGCTCTTTTCAATTATGCATATCTGTTTATGCCCATTTCCTTGATTAAATGTTTTTTTTTTTTTTTATCACTGGTATTAAACTGACTACGACTGTCTACGTGTGCGTCAGTCGCGAGACTACGCATCTGCCGTCTTTCAACCTACTGATTTGTTTTAAACGAAGCTAGAACAGTCCACTTCACTAGAGAACTGAAATTTTAACTGTATGCGTAAAGTTTTGTTCCTTACTCTGAATCTGAGACGTGCTATGAATTTTCGTCAGTGCCTCTTTTGCTCTAAACGAAAACGGCAGCGGTTGACAGAATACTTGGAATATCCACCGAACGGTTTGCCATGCACTAGCGTCAGGTCGCGCTACACCTGCTTACAGCTTTCAAAGGCACACTGCATAAAATGGTACATATAGTTTTGCGAAAAATTTAGGGCCAACAAGTGTTTAAGTGCACCCGAAACTTCCTTCGACCGTGCGCGACAGCACTGAAGAAGGCGCGCGCGCTCTCGCGCGCACGCGCATTATTGACTATCTTATTGCTCATACACGATAAATCAGACGCTGATTACGGCTTCTTCCTATAAGCCATAAGGGGTGAAATATCAGGACCTGCCGGTTGCAGCCGATGCGGGTGGAGCGAAGAGCGAGCGCGCGTTTCCCTTGCGCGTGAACGGCTGTAGCGGAGGAGCAGCAGTGGGGCGGTGGCGACCCCACCGAGGCGCGGCGGGCGGTGGAAACAGACCCCATTGGAGAGGCCGTAAGAGAAGAAAGAAACGCGCTCTCCCTCGAGACCGGCCGTGACTCAAGTTAGTCCGATATCTTTTGCTTTCATTGACCATTTTACTACCAGCTATAATCTTAGTCAAGTTAAGGCTGGAGTCTTCTTATATGGCCTCCGTGACCCTCTACCCATATTTCTCTGCGCTAAGCTTCCAGGTGTACATAAGCTATCGCCCTGTGAAATCACCCACGAACCAGTTCCGCCCTCCCAGCTAAGACGATTCTGCAATATTATGGCAGTCGTTGACTGGTCTGACGTGTTCGCAACTTCTGGCACCAAAGCTGCGTATATGTGTCTTGTACAAATGTTCACCCAGTTGTACACCAAGCACTTCTCTTTTAAATTATTTCGGTGTTCTAAAATATAAGGACCCCTTCATGGATCACTGCCTTGACGTGACGGAGGGGCTTGCGAAACTCGAGGAAGTCGTGAGCTCTGCTGCGTAGGGCCACCCAAGATAGACAGGTCAGGGCAGAGAGTTCTGACAAAATGGGACTCACTGGAGAAGGTAATGGCAACCCACTCCAGTATTTCCTGCCAAGAAAACCCTATGGCCAGTCACAATACCATTAATGATATGGCGCCGGAAGATGAGCCCCCCAGGTTGGAAGGCGTCCCACATGTTACTGGGGATGAACAAAGGGCGATTCCTAGTAGCGCCAGGACGAATGATGCGGCTGGGCTAAGGCCAAAAGGACGCTCAGTTGTGGATGTGTCGGGAAGCAACCGGAACGTCCGATGTTGCAAGCCGATATATCACATAGCAACATGGAATGTAAGATCTATGACGCAAGGTAAACTGCATTCAAGCGAGAAATGGACAGATTTAACATTGCTACCCTGGTTATCAGTGAGCTCAAGTGAACTGAAATGGGAGAATTTAATTCCGGTGACCATTATATCTTCTATTGTGGGCACGAATCCCGGAGAAGGAATGTGGTCGCTCTCATAGTAAACAGAAGAATGGGCAAAGCAGTGCTAGGGTACAACCCCAAAAATGACCGAATGATTTCACTTCGGATCCAAGGTCACCCTTTCAACATAACAGTTATCCAAGTCTGTGCACCAACCACTATATACATGGTAAAAAAACAGCGCAACAGACGTGGACGTAGGTGAAGAACAGACAGGACGGGCGCTGAACTCACAACTGAAGTTTATTGAAAAAAACACAGATATATAACCCAGCCAAGCAGCATCAAACCGCACATTAAACAAGAAAATCATGATACCCCGCACACACACCACGTTCAAGAAACTCAACCTCATTATCTGTTTAAGCGATTCACGGTTCACTAACGCATTTTGCACCCAATCGAATGATATGCCTGGCCTCAATGATTTCCCGGTTAATCTGTGCCGGATGGGAATCCAAAATAACTGTCTGTGTTAGGGAAGGATGGCAGCCGTCACATCCCTTACAGTGTACAACACAGACAGTTATTTTGGATTCTCATCCGGCACAGATTAACCGGGAAATCATTGAGGCCAGGCATATCATTCGATTGGGTGCAAAATGCGTTAGTGAACCGTCAATCGCTTTAACAGATAATGAGGTTGAGTTTCTTGAACGTGGTGTGTGTGCGGGGTTATCATGATTTTCTTGTTTAATGTGCGGTTTGGTGCTGCTTGGCTGGGTTATATATCTGTGTTTTTTTCAATAAACTTCAGTCGTGAGTTCAGCGCCCGTCCTGTCTGTTCTTCACCTACGTCCACGTCTGTTGCACTGTTTTTTTACCACGTCACCATACCAACTCGCCCAGATGTCTCTTCTATTACACTATATACTGCTGAAGAAACTGACGTTGAGAGATTTTATGCTGACCTGCAATGCCTTTTAGACCGCACTCCATCATCAGACGTCCTTTTTCTCATAGGAGACTGGAATGCTAAGGTAGGGAGTGAAGAAATATCCGGACTAAAAGGCAAGTTCGGTCTTGGTGAACCAAATGAAACTGGGCAGAGGCTAGTAGAGTTTTGTCAAGAAAACAACCTGACCATAGCGAATGCTCATTTTCAACAGCACAAGAGGCGCCTGTACACATAAACTTCTCCGGACGGTCTGTACAGGAATCAGATTGATTATATTCTTTCCGGCAGAGATGGAGAAGCGCTATACAAGCAGTAAAAACAAGGCCTGGGGCCGATTGTGGCACCGATCATCAGCTTCATGTTGCCAATTGTAAGCTTCGATTGCAGAAAACGCTGAAAACTAGAATGCCTTTCAGGTATGATCTGAATCAAATTCCATCAGAATATGCTGTTGGAGTGAGGAATCAATTTCAAGAATTATATCTAGAAGACAGAGAACCTGAAGAGATGTGGAATGATGTTCTTGATATAATACAAGAAGTTGCTACAATAATAGTTCCAAAGCAAAATAATTACGAGAAAGCAAACTGTTCATCTGAAGAGGCTTTGCAAATAGCTAAGGAAAGGAGGATAGCAAAAGTTATGGGGGAAAGAAAAAGATACAAGGTTTTCAATGCGGATTTTCAGAAAATAGCAAGGAGAGATAAGAATGCCTCCCTGAATATAGAGTGTCAAGCATTTGAGGACAACAGCCAATTGAGGAACACAAGAGCTCTGTATAAGACAATCAAAGATATCAAAGGAAGCTTCTGTGCTAAGCTGGGCGCGATAAAGGAGAAACGAGGCAGGGACCTCACTCAAGCCTCAGAGATAAAGAAGTGGTGGCAGGAATACACAGAAGAACTGTACAAGAAGGACCCGAATGTGCAAACCCAACATAAGACGGTTGTGATTACTCATCTCGAGCCGGACATCCTGAAGAGTGAAGTTGAATCGGCCTTGCTAAGAACAAAGCTAGCGGAATTGGTGGCATTCCAGCTGAGTTGCTTCAAAACCTCAAACATGACGCTGTTAACATTCTGTATACATTATGTCAGCACATTTGGACAACCCTGCAGTGGCCACAGGATTGGAGGAGCTTAGCTTACATCCCCATTCCAAAGAAAGGCAGTGCCAAAGATTGTACCAACTACCGCACGATCGCGCTTATTTCGCATGCTAGCAAGGTGATGTTGAAAATCCTCCAAGGTAGGCTGCAGCAGTATGTGGATCGGGAGCTTCCGGACGTGCAAGCTGCGTTTTGTACGGGCAGAGGAACTGGAGAACAGATTGCCAACCTTCGCTGGATCATGGAAAAAGCAAGAGAGTTCCAGAAACCCATCTATTTCTGCTTTATTGATTATGTGAAAGCGTTTGACTGCGTAGATCACAGCAGACTGTGGCAAGCTCTTCAAGAGATGGAAGTTCCAATTCACCTCATCTGTCTCCTCAGCAACCTGTATGAAGGACAAGAGGCCACAGTCAGAACTGGGCATGGTCTTACTGATTAGTTTCAGACTGAGAAAGGAGTGAGACAAGGCTGCATACTGTCACCCTCATCTGTCTCCTCAGGAACTTGTATGAAGGGCAAGAGGCCACTGTCAGAACTGGGCATGGTCTTACTGATTGGTTTCCGATTGATAAAAGAGTGAGACAAGGCTGCATACTGTCGCCCTGCCTATTTAACCTATATGCTGAGTACATCATGAGGAAGACCGGTCTGGATAAGTGTTCAGCTGGAGTGAAGATCTCTGGAAAACGTATCAACAACCTTAGATATGCGGATGATACCACTTTAATGGCAGAAAGTGATGTGGAGCTCAAGAGACTTCTGATGCGCGTACAAGAAGAGAGTGAGAAGTTTCGGCTTAAACTGAACATTAAAAAGACAAAGATCATGACGTCTTGCCCTCACGTCCTGGAGCATCAAGGGGCAAGAAGTGGAAGCTCTGACAGATGTTCTCTTCTTGGGCTCCAAGATTACACCGGAAGGAGACTGCAGCCATGAAATTAGGAGACGCCTGGTTCTGGGAAAGAGAGCCATGGCTAGCCTTGACCACCTAGTAAAGAGCAGAGACAATAGTATGTCAACCAAGATCCGTATAACTCGTGCTATGGTCTGTCCAGTTGTGATGTATGGATGCGAGAGTTGGACTGTGAAGAAGGCTGACCGGCAAAGAATTGACGCGTTTGAATTGTGGTTCTGGCGGAAACTCTTAAGAGTTTCTTGGACTGCCAGAATATCAAATCAGTCGATACTGTCGGCAATAAACCCTGACTGCTCATTGGAGGGTCAATTTCTAAAGTTAAAGCTCAGCTATGATCATCTGATGAGAAGAGAGGAGTCGCTGGAGGAAGATTTGATGTTGGGAAAGGTTGAGGGTCACCGGTGAAGGGGTTGGCAGCGAACGCGATAGTTAGATGGCATCCTGGAGGCGCTGCAGAGGACGTTCTGTGATGTTAGGAAGATCGTGAGAGCGGAAAGCGTGGCGTGATATGGTCCACAGGGTCACGAAGAGTCGGACACTTCTGAACTGAACTGAAAATATAAGGAGCCCTTGGCAAGCCAGTAGCTGTTGGAAAAACCTAAAATCAAGAACGATGTATTTATTATGTTTTTAAAGACTCGGGATCCTAAGTTACACCGAGAGTTCAAGAAATATCGAAACTGTACAAAACAAAAATAGAAAATTAGGAAATGTAAGGCGTATTATCTTGAAAACTCGTACAGTGCAGTTAAAGACGACAGCAAGCTTACGGGGAGAAGGCTTAATAAACTCATTGGCTGATTATCGACACAAACTTCTATTAAATAGCTTACCATAAGCGGTGAAATAGTACACGGTAATGATTTAGCCGATTCCTTTAATGACCATTCTACAAATCTTCCAGCGCCTTCTCTAAGACATAACTGTGACTATTTAATTAGCACGATGTCATCTAGTAGTTTATTTCTTGCTCCTACAAACGCTAGCGAAGTGTACACGATATTTATGCAGCTAAAACATTCAGGTGCATGCAGCGCGGTAGGAATCCAAATAAAGCGGCCAAGTTTGTTCTGGACATTATCTCTCCAGTTTTTGCTTACATAGTAAATCGAAGTATCACCTCTGGTACTTTTTTTTAAATGTGTGCAGATAGCAAAAGTTAAATCTATATTCAAAAAAGGGGATCGAAATACGCTAATAATTATCGCCCGGTTTCAATTTTACTGGTATTATCTAAGGGACCTAAAAAGTTAATTCTGGTTCGTTTTCAATCCTACTTTGAAAAACACGCCTTCATTACTGATGCTCAGTATGTATTCCGGAAATTTCGCTCCACACAACTCGCTGTCTTGGACCAGAAGGAATACATATTAAGAAATACGGAAATCAAGAACTTTGTACTAGGTATCTTTATAAATTTCACCAAGGTCTTTGACTTTTGAACTGAAACACACTTTTTGAAAAATTAGCATTTTATGTTCTTCGTGGTAAATCACTTTGTCTTGATAAAGCATATCATTCAGAACACTTTCACTATATTGATGTAAGCGGTTCTTTTCGCATAAATCACACGTACACCTTGGGGGTTCCCTAAGGTAGCTAATAACAGTCCTGAAGAAGATTAAGCTGACAGCACAAGTGAAGGAAAAAGACGTTAGAAAAAACTCTCGGGCCGGACGCGCTGCCGGTGACCAGCTGAGCTCCCTGCCCTAACGACCTGTTTGCAAGAGGACCGGGGTTCAAATACCGGTGCCGCGCAATTCTCCACCGGATTAAACGTTCAGCGCTCCGACGTCAAACCCTTGTCGTAAAAATTGGTGGTCAGGTGCAAGTACGACTACCCTCAAGACGCATCCTGAACCGCTGGAGCTTCGTCGGGGCCGTCGCCTCACTGGTCTGCGGCCCTTTTCATTAAGAATGCAGCAGACTACCGAGCAGCCCCTAACAACCACACGGAACCCTCTTCCCCCGTCTGGCAATGTGCCACCGACCACCACAAATGCAACCTACAGTTTCTTGAGCCTCGTTCCTTTGCCGGCCAAGCAAGGGGCGATTGGTTCACTCAATATGAACGTGTGAGCCGTTGTAACCACTGGGATTCGGTGGCTACACTAGCGGATGTTGTCTTTTTTCTTGGCGCAAACCACCTTGATGTGGTACGAGAACCACGAGGACTCCCTGACAACTTGGGACAGTTTTGTCGAAGCAATCAAGGAATGTTTCAGTTATCTAGCTACAAAGAAGAAACAAGCCGAGCAGACACTTGCTCAGAGAGCCCAAGCAGCAGGGGAAACTTGCACCACCTACATTGAGGCCATATTCAAGTTGTGCAAGACCGTCGAGGACGATAAAGTAGGCCATCTGCTCAAGGGCATTGCGGAAGACGTCTACCGCGTCCTCATTGCCAAGGACAACTTGGGTTCGGTCTCTGACGTTATCTGACACTGCTGGACATTAAAGACGCTAAACACTCGCCGCATTACACCGAAATTTGGACGGCTCGAAAATGTCACTACAGTGGCTAGTAATGAAGAATCGCCATCTCAGAGCTTCCTGTGCACCATCCACGAAATTGTTCGCGATGAGATGTCACGACGTGAGCAGCTTGCCCGGCCCAGTGGCTTCGCAGGTGACGTATATGCTCTTCCAACCTATGGGGGTACGTGCCCACTGATGTCCGCGAATGTCACCGACCAAGGCCCGACGAGAGTTACCAACAATTCCCTAACCTTCAAAGTTGAGATCCTCGCTCTTACACCAATCGTACATCGCGCCAACCTCCGGACAGCTACATCGTCCCGGAATCACCATCTGCATATTCGTCGCGTCCTACCATGCAGGAACCAGCTGACACGCCCCTTTTTGATCGCCTATTCCGGTGTGCCACCGGTGTGGTGTCGCGGGTCACATTTTCCGCTACGGCAATTGGCGCGGACAGCTCAGGAATACTTCGAGGGCATCGAACCGACGCGCCATCCAGTCCTACACCGACAATTATCGGCCACATCATCCTGCCCGGAGGAGCCGTTTGCTAAGCGACGGATTGCGAAGCCATTCTCCCGCGTCCGACCGTGGCCTGACACCATCTCCTTCGTTTCGGGTGCGCCGTCCTCCGTCACCACGGCGCCGGCCTTCGCAGCCCTTGCAGGAAAACTAGCCAGCGGGGCCAATGGAGGTCAGGTCACTGGACAATGTACTCTGCTACCTCGTATTTCTCCGTCTGTGTACATGTTAAAGAACAAGGTTAGTGTGATTGTTGACGGTTTGTCTACAGTGGCATTGGTAGACACTGGTGCTAATGGTTCGGTCGTGAGTTTAGATTTTAAGAACCTTTTGAAGAGCAAAGTGATGTTTATTTGGGACAAAACTGCTAATTTTTATGGAGTAAGTAGAGATATATTTTATCCGGTTGGGGTGTGCAGCATGAAAGTTCCTCTGGGGGGTACAGTATATCCGGCCGAGTTTGCAGTAGTGCCTCGATCTACACACGACGTAATCTGGGGAATCGACTTCCTGCGTATGTGCGGCGCCACAGTTGATTGCCGGACGAGAGCACTAAGTGTTAGTAGTTCTCTTCCTCGTGAATTTTAGGAACAGTCGTCAAATTATGGAGACATTTGTATGTGTGTGATGAAGTCGTCGTACCGCAGCATTATGCAGTGTGCGTGGAGGTGTCCTGTTCCCGTGCCGTTAACTGTTTATTGAGGCTACTCTGGCCCCTCTTCATTCACAATGCGTAAAGAAATATGTCTTAGTGCCGTATTGTTTGGTTTGTGCGACAGAGGGCCGTACCAGACTGTGGACTGTAAATTGCTCACCGCGGTACCGGTTGTTTTTCCAGCGGGCTTGAAACTAGCTGCATGTAGCGCAGCTATCCCGAATTATGTAGCTCTCATTACTCCTTTCCCCGAAAACTCCGTTTCCCACTTGCCCGCTGACCAGAAGTTTGTTCCAATGATCTGGGCCTTATTAAACGACTCGCAACGCCAGATATTGACGAAGCTATTGTCTGAGCAGGTCTCTGTCTTTGATTTCGCGCAGTCCGATGTCTCACAACGTTTTTCTGTCTCGCGCACGTCATAGAATTGACGCTTGATCTGCCCATCCGATTCGTCAAAAACCGTACCATGTGTCGCCATCAGAGCGTAAGCTCATCACCGAGCAAGTCCAAGACAAGTTGAACAAGGGTGCAATACAGGCGTCCTCCAGTCCTTGGGCTGCTCCCCCGATATTGGTAGATAAAAAAGACGGAACATGGAGGTTCTGCATCGACTACCGTCGCCTCAACTCCATCACTAAAAATGATGTGTATCCTCTCCCGCGCATCGACGATGCCATAGATTGCGTTTTCTCCGCGTCTTATTTCTCTTCGGGGGATTTGCGATCGGGGTATTGGCAGATTCCGATGGACCCCGCTGACAAGAAAAAAACTACATTTGTTACGCCGACAGCCTATTTGAATTTAATGTGATGCCCGTCGGCCTATGTAATGCACCGGCCACATTTCAAAGATTTATGGACACAATACTTCGCGGCTTCAAGTGGGAAATCTGCATGTGCTATTTAGACGACGATGTGTTTTTTGGCCGGACGTTTTCTGAGCATAACACGCGACTCGCTATTGTTTTAGATTGCCTGCAGAAGGCTGGCCTTGCTCTGAATTCTTAAATGTGCCATTTCAAGCGCTGGTACTTGGACATCTCGTCTACCGCGATGGAGTTCGGCCAGATCCACAGAAGACTGCATCGATTGTATCATTCCAACGACCACAGACTCAAAAGGAGCTCCGCAGTTTTTTGGGGATGTGCGCTTACTTTCGACGATTCATTCCAAGATTTGCTGACGTCGCCTACCCTCTTACGTACCTTGTACAAAAGGACGTCCCTTTCGACTGGACTTCAGATTGTGACGCATCTTTCCACCAGCTAACGTTTCTGCTTACGTCACATCCTATACTACGGCACTTCAACCCCTCCGCTCCGACGGAAGTCCACACTGATGCAAGTGGCATTGATGTCGGCGCTGTACTTGTGCAACGTTCGGCAACCCGCGAGCATGTAATATGCTTATGCAAGCCGTTCCTTCAGCAAACCTGAGCGTAACTTGTTACGGAGCAGGAAAGCCTCGATTTAATTTTCGGGATTCAGCGGTTTCGGTGCTACCTATACGGACGCCATTTCACTGTTGTGACGGCCCATCATGCCCTGTGTTGGCTTGTCAACCTTCGTGATCCATCTGGTCGTATGGCACGCTGGGCCCTTCGTCTGCAGGAGTACGACTTCACTGTTTCGTGCAAGAGTGGCCGCAAACACGCTGATGCAGACTGCCTCTGACGTGTTCCCCTTCCTACAACCGAATGTAACTGCTGACTTTGACCACCACATAGCCCCCGTCGTGCCTGAATTTCCCGACGCCTTGGCTCTTGGGACTGCGCAACAAACCGACATAAGCCTCGAGCAACTGCTTGCAGTAGCGCGCGATTCCACAGCTCCCAGCCCATTCTGTCTCCGTGATGACCTTCTGTACAAAAAAGCTTACTCCAGCATCCACACGAGTTTTCTACTTTTGGTTCCCGAGAGCCACCGCTCGTGCATTCTGCGTGCCATGCATGATGACCCCACTTCCGGTCACCTTGGCTCTGCACGAACGCTCCACTGTGGCCGCGACCGGTTTTATTGGCGGAAGATGCGCCAGATGACTGAGCGATATGTGGCGAGTTGCACTTAGTGCCAACGACACAAACGTCCTACGTCCTCGCCACAGGGCCTGCTGCATCCTGTGACTCCACCATTTGGTGCATTTGAGAATGTCGGAATGGACCTTATGGGTCCCTTCCCGAAGTTTTCCGACGGAAATCGTTGGATCATGGTTCGTGTCGATTATCTCACCCGCTACTGCAAAACGGCCGCTCTTCCTTCAGTCACCACTCACCACATGTCCCTGTTCTTGCTCCGTTCTGTCATCCTCCGCCATGGACCTCCGCGAGTGATCATCAGTGATCGAGGTCGCTAGTTTATGGCAGATGTTGTGGAAGAGCTTCTTCATTTGTGTGCGTCGCATTTTTTACTTTCCACACCATATCAGCCTAAAACCAACGGCTTGACGGAGCGCACAATCCGCACACTCGTCAACATGCTATTTCTATACATTGCATCTGACCGCAAGAACTGGGATACCATACTGCCGTTTATAACGTTTGCATTCAACACTGCAACACATGAGACGACTGGCTACAGTCCGTTCTTCCTGCTATATGCCCGTCCTCCTCGGTATTGTCTAGATACCATTCTTCATTACTCCGTCCATGATGAACCGTGCATCGCGGAAACTCTTTGTCGAGCCGAAGAAGCTCGCCGTGCCACCCGTTTGCGAATTCTCGCATCGTAAGAGCGTTCAAGAGCTCGGTACGACAGCCGGCATTATCAAGTGTCTTAAGCCTCTGGAGACGTAGTGTGACTTTGGCGACCTCCCTTTTAGCCCAGAAAATGTTGGCGCGTTACGTTGTGCTCGAGCGCGTCAGTGAACTGAACTACCGAATAGCACGTATTACAGCCAGTGGTCGTCGCTTAGTCACAACCGAAGTTGCCCATGTCGCCCGGATGAAGCCGTGTCACTCTCGTGGAAACGAATAAATACCTCGCCCGGGGGGGCTTCGTCTGGCCAGGGGGAAAACGTAACAGTCCTGAAGAAGATGAAGCTGACAGCACAAGTGAAGAAGAAAGACGTTGGAAACGACTCTCGAGCCGGACGCGCTGCCGTTGACCAGCTGAGCTCCCTGCCCTAATGACCTGTTCAGCGCGCCGTCAAACTATCGTAATAACGAAATGTTTGACTGGCACTGTTGACATCGATGATTTGGTTACGTTTGTAATCTGCGTCGGTGATACAAGTATTTTTGTACTACTGACACCTGCGAAGAACTGTTTTCTTTAGCCAGTAGTACTTGCGAGCGGGCTAGTTGGCTATACGACTCTGACGACCTCTGGCGCTGCATGGTTATACACAAACACAATACACACACAAGAGAATTAAACCAAAACGTTCACTCAGATGATGCGCTCGCTACCAACTGCCTGTTTTGTGGTACGAAGAAGAAGAATGCATCACAAAAAACGTGGGCCCTAATATGAGGAAGGAGTAAAAAAAAAAGATTCAGAAGAAATGCAAATTCAGATTGAAGCTATTAAATGAAAATAAAACGAAAATAATGACAAATTAGGTCTAACCTCTTGTCACATTGTCCAAATGTCTTGTCACATTGTCCAAACGGAGAAGTATCACCTCTGCTGTTGAGCGCCACTGACTGAACACTCACGCATACTCCTTCTTTCCCCGAAATCATCTTGAATGCTTCAATAATCTCACTTTTAAATCTATCTTTTGCGCCTGCCAGCCCCTTGGTTTCGGTGAACCTTGATACACAGCGGGTGCCCCTCAAGTCCTGTTGATCGTCTTTCGTTTTACAACGAGAGCAATGGGCCGCCAGATTTCCTGGAGACGAATGACCTTTGAAGACATGGCTTAGAAGCGCTTAGGCTTCAAAATGTACCTTCCCCTACTCGTTCAGCTGAGCACAATCATTCGATGGAAGCAGATATCAAGAGTTGCCGGCTATTTTTTCCCCACAGTGCACGTGAACGCCGTCAACGGTTCGTTTTTTTATTATTATTGCTGTCGTAGAGTGATTTTTATGTTACCTATGACCTCCGTCACTAAGGAATAAGATGTTCTGCATAATCAAATCGTGTTTTTAACTGTTAAAGCCTGCAGCTCCTCCGTACTGATCAATATAGTCTTCTGCATGTTCTCCCGGTGTGCCGCTGAATATGGACGGCAGTCGTGGCTGCTGAATGACAAAATAGATGCTGTTGGCTTTGTCTCTATTGATGTTGAGGCTCCCTTTCGGGATTGGAGTCTGCTTGTAGGCCTTTTTCGGGCATTATTACTTGACCTCCCGGGCTGGCTCGACCTGTTGTTCACAGAGCGACCGTGATGGTGCTTTCCGTGCTGCTGTCACGGCTCGAAGGGGATATCCCAAACATGAATAGCAGCACTTCCAACAAACACCACGTGCTGATAATAAAATGAACGTGAAAAAACGTCACGTTAGTCAGCAAGACAAGGAAATGGCTTCATAATACGCTGTTTATTGATGGACTTTCTCCAAAAACAATTGTACCAATTGGCTGCGGAGATTGTGGAAATTGTCTCCGATAGCCATCACCAAACAGAATGTTTTGCTGTTGGGAGCCCTTATTTGAAATCAAGCAACGAAAAGTCGATGTAAAGCCTCCAAATTAGCCCGTGTGATTTGGAACAATCTGCAAGTAG
>JAJIZL010031824.1:0-28128 GCA_023969395.1 Amblyomma maculatum | reverse complement strand
ATTTCCTTCTTCCCACAGCTGCTGCTGCTGCTGCTGCTGCTGCTGCTGCTGCTGCTGCTGCTGCTGCTGCTGCTGCTGCTGCTGCTGCTGCTGCTGCTGCTGCTGCTGCTGCTGCTGCTGCTGCTGCTGCTGCTGCTGCTGCTGCTGCTGCTGCTGCTGCTGCTGCTGCTGCTGCTGCTGCTGCTGCTGCTGCTGCTGGACGACTGCAGGCATACCCGGCCGCGTTCTGGACGGCGTCCGAGATAATGGCATGTGGCCCGAGGGGTGGGAAGGAGTCCGAGTGGTCCCTGTGACTGCGTTGATTGCTTCTGGAACGTTGGCAGTCGCAGCGGCTGGCGTGTTGTAAAATTACCCGGCGTGAGGAGGCTTGTTCTTGTTGCTTAGCAGCTTCAGCCTGTCTGCGATTTTCCCACTGACGGCGCTTGACGGCGTAGGGAGTGCGAAATATTTCTTTGCATCGGCTGTCACTCGTGAGGTGTCCTTTTCCGCAGAGAGGGCAGGTCGGCGTACAGGAGTGGTCGCTGGCCAGGTTGGTAAGCCCACAGCCTCGGCATTTGGTAACTGTGCTCACGCATACGTCGGATCGGTGGCCGAGCTCGGCGCAGCGGTAGCATACCTCATATTTCTTTTTGAAGATGGTACAGCGGTGTCTGCTGTTACAAAAATAGATCTATGCCGGGACCTTAGGTTGGGCGAAGGTGATCAGCACGGCAGTGGTGTTGCCGAGTCTTCTGAAGTTCTCGATAGGAGGGTTTCGGTTGTCCTTGAGTTCTGCTTGAATAGTTGCATGATCGAGACGGAGATCAACCCCTCTGATGACTCCTCTTCCTGAACAGTCGTCTGGTGCACAGTACACTGATATTCCGTACGATCGTTGGTCGATGACGAGCTCTTTAAGATGTATGAGGCGCTCAGCGCATTCGATATTTGGTGTGCAGTAGGCAAGAGTGTTTTGTAGGTAGTTGGCTTGTATAAGGTCCTCATGCCGGATGGAATCGTGGTTGAAGTTTGCTGCCGTGCAGAGCGCTTCGAGCAGTTGAAATGTAGTTGTCTTGGAGAGTAGTAATCCTCCTCTGGGGTGGACGATGAGCTTGAGCGCGTTGCTAGGCAGGCGGGGCTGCTTGGACGCTACCGAGCGTCTAGCGAGTTGGCATCCACGTTGGCGAGGCGTAAGCGCGTCTGCTACCTTTTCACAATCGGCCGGAGCATCGGAGGTCGTTTGGGATGCTGGTGTTCCATCCTGGGAGCCGGGAACTTCGGGTGCGGGTGTCCCCTTCACTGTTCTAGCTTCCGGAGCTTGTTCACTTTAGTCAGCCATTCACTTGCTGCAAATTCTTCGGGCGTTAGTTCTACGCCCTCCACAGTCACCTCATGGCGGCATCCTTCAATCTGCAAGTACAGGGCACTCCCATACCCCGTACCGACTGGATCCGTATTCTGGGCCTTCATCTACAAGATAATGGAGGAAACGCCACTACTCTTCAACCAATAGATCAATCTGTAATCCAGATCAGCCGCCTGCTCAAGAGAGTCGCCAACAAGCATAAGGGCATGCGCGAATGCAACCTTTTGCGCCTCGTACAAGCCTTCGTTTGTACGCGCATTGCCTATGTTGCCCCTTACCTTCGCCTCACGCGAACAGATCGGGAACGACTGGATGCATCACTGCGCAAGGCATACAAGACAGCATTGGGTCTACCCATGTCCACTTCCACCACCAAACTGATGACCCTCGGGATCTCCAACACAGTCGACAAGCTGATTGAAGCGACTCTAACTTCCCAATATGAGCGCCTCTCGCTGACACATGCGGGCCGTGCAGTACTGAGCCAGGTAGGAATCACTCCTCTGAGGGCGACTTCTACGTATATGGACCTCACGCCTGAGCAGAGACTCAGTCTTCATATACCTCCGCTTCCCAAACGTATGTATCCAGAGTATCATACAGAGCGCAGAGCCGACCGAGCCCGGCAACTCCACAAACGTTTTACCGGTCGCCCCGACGTTACGTACACAGATGCCTCCCACCACCCCCGTCTCCCCGCTATGGTTGCGGTTGCATTGGCACCGCACCGAAATTGGCACAACGCCTGCAGCTTCCTCAACGCCGCAACTGTTACCACCACAGAAGAGGTTGCCATCGCGTTAGCTCTGACCGACCCCTCCACCAAAGTAGTCGTTAGCGATTCCCAACAGGCAATTCGTAACTTCGATGCAGGTCGTATATCCCGACAGGCACACACTATCCTCCGCTCTCTCCCCTTACCGTCTACACCTCGTCTTCTCATATGGACCCCAGCTCATGCGGCGCTCAGCGGGAACGCACAGGCGCATGCTCTAGCCCGAGAACTCAGCTACCGGGCGGAGCACCCTCCTCAGCCTGCCGCTTCCTCTGACACTCCCCAAGGCAATCATTCACGCCTTGTTACATACACGGACATCCTCCAGCATTATCGGCTCGAACGGTGTCTCTACCCCCCTGCACACCGGGAACTATCCCGGCGCGAGGCCGTCCATTGGCGCAAAATACAAACAGGAAGCTTTCCCAACCCATGGCTATATAGCAAAATTTTCCCAAATCTTATTGCACCTAGCTGCAAATACTGCTCACAACCGGCCACATTCATTCACAGGGTGTGGAAATGTATACGACACAACGCAGATAATACAGCTACAATGGATGCGTGGGAGTCCCTCCTGCGTACCACCGAGCTCGCCCAACAGCGCCAGCTCATTTTGCGCGCATTGGAGGCCGCAGAGTCCCAAGGGATCCCTGCTGACCTTCTCTAAGCAGTGCAACCAGTCTTTCGGCTGGTTCCCCTTCTTTGGGAGTAAATAAAGAGTTTATCATCATCATCATCATTGCGCACTACATAAAGGCATGACAAGTGCCGTGCTTCGCCCTTCAGCTGCGAAAAAGGAAAAGCTGAATTTACCTGATGTTTGATTTCATTGCTTTGTGTTGGTGAATTTTGATAGGTCGGACGGTAAGCGCATGCCTAGTTAACTGCAGTGCATACTCTGCCATCCTCGGATATGGTTTTTTCCCAGCTGGAACGTTCTCGCTTATAAACAGGGACCAATTCGTTTCGAAGCACTGTTTGCCGCCGAGTTGTCGCGTTCGAAATTCCTCCACGCTTGACCATTTCTTTGTAAAAAAAAAAACTCAGTGCTGTCAATATATTGTCACAAATATTATTGCAATCACCTGAACAGCTGCGCCCTGTAAAAATCATTCACGGATTTGTATACAACAAAAAAGGCAAAAACCGTAATTGCTGCGCGTTGCGTCTAGGTAATGTACCCAGGTCAAGTGAAACGATGTCTGCGTGAAACGATGCGGGCGCTTGAAAATGCGCAAAAGTTGCTAACGTGAACTAAATTTACTATATTATGGCTATTTATTTGCTTAATGTGTCGGAATTCTTTGATATATAAGAGAAAAGCATCTGATCTTCTAACTTACAGGAAGCGAAAGTCAAGATTACATAGGGCAAAAGTGCACGTGACATAAAAATTTTCTTCTCGCACACCAAAATTTCGAAATTTCGAATGTGGACCAAATGCGGTGTCCACTCACAATAGTCTACATCAAAAGCTGTTACAGAATTTACGTGACCTTACAGCGCTCCATTTTACACTTTAAATAGATCACAAGTCCATAGAGCGCAATTCGACAATAACGTTAAACTATTTCGTAATTTCAAGCAGTGTAATCAGTCAATAAAAATAATATTACAATATGAATGCAGCATAATCCACCGACCATGGTAGGTGCTTAACGAAATAAAGGGAAATCCTGCCCTCCACTTGTGGGGAGATACTGACCATAAGGCGGTTGCCAAAGAGCCCTGAGAGCTCGTACCGTAGACGGAGGAGACTCGCTCGTTCGAAGGAAAGCTCGACCTGGCGGTGGTATGCGTACTTCTACTTCGGGCGTAAGGTACCATAGACCGCTGAGATAATGACGCAGGGTAAAAACATGAAGCGCCAAAAAGTGTGCCATGCGATCTAGGGCTTCCTTTTAGCGATAGGGTAGCGCTCTTTTTAAGCAGTGTTCAAACGAATGTTTTTGAGACATCACTGCGGCTTACCTAAAACTGTACCTGATTTCGCCTATCAATGCGCAAAGCCAAAAACTTCCCGCTGTAATTTAAGGCTAGAACCTTTCATAACTCATGACTCACCAGCGTCTCCTTCCGTGAATCCACGAAAAGTGTTCCACTTCGTGATATTCCGCGGGATTCCACTTGTCAATCATCCTGAAGATGTCATCACAACAATAAAACCTCTGTCCGCCGGAAATCGAACCTACATCCCTGGAATCCCCAGCCGAGCGCTTTACCGCTGTGCCACAACCCGGGATTTTTTTTATTTATTGCCTAATTTATTATCAGATTTTTCACATAAAGAACATTACTCCACACACACACACACACACACACACACAAACACAGACACAGATAGAGAATATTACGCGACAAATACACAACATGGGCTAAAACCACGCGATTTGGGATGCGTGATTCATTACAAATCAGTCATTTGCAGCAGCACTTCCATCCTCGGAAGCCACTCAGGCACTTCGTCTTTTGTCTTGAAAACTTCAATAACACTCGCAACGGCTTCGCGAAAATACTGCCGTATTTTCCTCGCATCAACGTCTGCACGCCTGAAAGCCATTCTGGATCGCCAGATACTGTACAGGCCCAATAACATGATCATGTCCAACGTTAGCCCATCATCATCTTCAATTGGTAAAAATCGAATTCCGCATGCATCCACGGGTAGGTCTTTTTTAATTGTTCGTTGTAGAAGGTCCCAGAAGAAAAAGGCTTCCCAACAGTCTAAGAAAACGTGTTCGATAGTTTCCGGTTTGCGGCATATAAAACAGTGATTTCTCAAGGTACAAAAAACCTTTCATTTCTAAATAAGTCTTAACTTCTTGTGTATTGCTATGGATCTTGAAAAAGAAAGTTTTTGTTCCCCCTGGTACAGCCATATTTTTTACTCGTTTAAGGACTGACTTCCATGGACCTGCACAGTACAACGATCTGTACAATGGGATCGGGAGAAAGACATCGCACAAGTCCTTGTAAATTTTCTTTCGCGTCACAGTTGATAAATATACAAACGAAAAACGGGCTTGCAATACACGACATGACATGTACACTTCTTTAAGGATTACGAAAATCCTCCCTTGCATGCTCACCGAACTTACAACACAATTTGGTAGCACTCTGTTCGATCTAACCTGACACACAGTTCGTAAAATGGGCCCTTTGTGCCACGAAAGAACATAAAACGGTTAACCACTTGGCACAAATACAAATGCGCCAAACCAGCTCCTCCAGAGCGGACGCGATGAAACAAGCTGGTTCGACAGGTGTGCTCCCAAATACTTCCCCACACAAACATGGCGAACACACGGTGAGATTTCTGCACATTCACACGAGAACAATGCAGTACTTGTAACACGTACCATATCTTGGTAAAAAATAAGCTACAAATCGTAGCACGTACAAACATAGACCAACCGAATCCTTTTAGTCTGTCGGCCTTCTCATGTTCTCAGTGAGTCATATTGGAACCAGCAGGTTTTAGAAGTGCGTGCCCCGGGATCTTGTTATGCTACTGCGCCTTTCCCTTCCTGTAAACCAATTAGACAACGCCGGTCAACTTTGATGCGTTCAATGGAACGCTGGTTGTGTGTGACAATTGGGGCTTGCAGCAGCAACGCGCAGGCTTTCGCATTTCTGCACTGCAGGTTTTGCAGTACTATTTGAATTTTTGCCTTCTACTGTTTCAATTATGTGTCAGAGACTTATAAAATTAGCACGCCGGGTAAGACGTCTTGTTGGTCATGCAGGTTTGCTATCGGTAGGGGCATACCGCCTAGCATCACTGTATCTGGACCCTCGAAAGGCCCACTACTTGTTGATCCCATTCCCACCGTACGCCCTTGTTTCCTGCCTTAGCAAGATTTGGCTTCAAGACGTTCGGACATTCTACTGCAAGCTGATGGACTTGTCGTCGAAGAGCAAGAACAAAGGAACAGGAAGTTTTCTACTCCATGCGGCAGTAGGTGAGCATGCCAGGGCTGACGCTACTAAAAAGCGCAATTTTCGATATACAACAATCGGCGTGTATTTGATACGCTGAGAAGTCTACAATGTTCTTTTTAAACATTCACCGTGCACTGCTCCGTCTAGCGTGACTTTCGAGACGACGAAGTAGTTTCCAAACGATATAAAAATTAAGTCTTCATCGCTTAGCGTGAAACTTCTCACGCAAGAGCACAGAAACATACGAAATAAAACAAAACAGAGCGCGCATGAGCTTCGAATTTAGACATGGGACGCGACTACTTAATTATCTCTTGTCTGGGGCTTTTCTTACAACTTTGCCTCCGCATATATACGTTTTAGAATAGTTTTATTCACTTGATGGCTATTTTCCTCTCTAATCTCAAGATACTTTTACGATGAAGAAGTATTTTTGCACAGTGTATCAAATAGCACTCGAAAACGACAGCCCCGCCGGGGTGGCACAGTGGTTACGGTGCTCGACTACAGTTCCCAAGGACGCGGGATCGAATCCCGGCCTCGGCGGCAGCTTTTCGATGTAGGCGAAAGGCAAGGCGTCCGTGTTCTGTGCGATGTCAGTGCACGTTAAAGAGCCCCGGGTGGTCAAAATTTCCGGAGTCCTCCACTACGGCGTCTCTCATAGCCAGGGTCGCTTTGGTACGTTAAACCCCACAAATCAACCAATGGAAAAAGACATGAAGCCCTTTTTAAACAAGTCTTAGAACTATGCATACGTGTTTAGATGGTAGCATGTTTGAATAAGGATTCGAAGGTCTCGGGTGAATTTCGTATTTCACCTGGCTAAATGAGCCCTTGATTGATTGATTTATAGGAAGTGAAAGGCGCGGTAACTGTCTCACTTGTTTTCTGTGTACACCTCAACCGCGCCATAAGGGAACGGAGGAAGGTGGGAGTGAAAGTGGAGAGAAAGAGGAGCCGTATAGTGGAGGGCTACGGAGTAATTTCGACCACCTGGAGATCTTTAACGTGCGCTGACATCGCACAGCTCCGCACACGGACGTCTCTTCGTTTCGCCTCCATCGAAACGCAGCCGCCGAGGTCGGGTTCAAACCCGGGTACTCCGGCACAGTAATCGTGCGTCTTACCACTGCACCACACCGGCGAGGAAATGAGCCCTTGCAAACTCGAAAATGTCAAGTAGGCTTGTGATGTCGCATAGCGTGCCGACCAATTATTTGCCACCCATGCAGCCTGAACTATACCATCTGACAAAGGTATGATCTTTATTTATGGCCCACAGCGCCGACGCCTGGTTTTGCATTCATAAGCAGCACTGAAGCTGTTGGGTAATATAGCGTGCACGTGGGCAGTCCTAGACAAGATATTTTAGTGCGTAGCACTACTAGTCGCAATCACGGATTTCGCTGATGTCTGTCCGAAGCCGCTCAATATCTCTTTTCGTGCACTTGAAGTGGAGAAAGAGAAGGTAGCAACACGCGAGTCGCGCGGCTCAGCATTGAGGACGTGGAGCGGTCGCATATCTGCAGCAGTAGGCGCTCTCTCTCTCTCGATCTCTCTCTCTCTCTCTCTCTCTCTGTCCATCTGTCTCTCCGCGAAATTGAAGAGGAGGGAAGAAAAGTGATGATTTGATTTATTTATAGGAAGGGAAAGGCGCGGTAACTGTCTCACTTGTTTTCTGTGGACACCGCAACCGCGTCGTAAGGGAAGGGAGGAAGATGGGAGTGAAAGTGGAAAGAGAGAAAGAGGAGCCGTAGTGGAGGGCTACGGAGTAATTTCGACCACCTGGGAATCTTTAACGTGCGCTGACATCGCACAGCACACGGATGCCTCTTTGTTTCGCCTCCATCGAAACGCAGCCGCCGAGGTCGGGTTCGAACCCGGGTAGGGAAGAAAAGTGGCGACGCCCGCATTACGCGACTTAAGGCTGAGGAGGTGGAGCGGCCGCATAGATGCACCAATGAGAGAGTAGAGAGTGAGAGAAGGGCATGTCCGTTGCAGACGTGGCGGCAGTCCCTGGGCAACATTTCACAAGCGTGTGTTACTACGGAGTGAGCATCTCTCCCCTCGCATCAGTCACTCCTCACCCTTCACGGACAGCAGACGTGGACGCACGGTGTTCCCTGGGCCCCGCCGGGGTGGTGCAGTGGTAAGACGCCCGACTACTGTGCCGGAGTACCCGGGTTCGAACCCGACCTCGGCAGCTGCGTTTTGATGGAGGCGAAACGAAGAGGCGTCGTGTGCTGTGCGATGTCAGCGCACGTTAAAGATCCCCAGGTGGTCGAAATTACTCCGTAGCCCTCCACTACGGCTCCTCTTTCTCTCTTTCCACTTTCACCCCCATCTTCCTCCCTTCCCTTACGGCGCGGTTGCGGTGTCCACAGAAAAACAAGTGAGACAGTTACCTCGCCTTTCCCTTCCTATAAATAAATCAAAAATCAGTGGTCCCTGGACCTCGGCTTCGAGCCGCTCACCGCGTCGTGAAGCTGCTTGTGCTTACTTCCGCGCCTATTGTTGTTGTTGTTGTGGCTGTAGGAAGAAGGAAAAGAAATTGCACGGGTCTGCTACTGGCTCTGTAGCTGAGCCACCTCCGCTGCCTCGTGCAGACATATATTATGTTGAGGCATGAAAAGGAAAGAAAAATAAAGAGCCTCTGCCCGTGCCACTTAGTATAACGGGCTGCCTCGTGCAGACAGGAATAAATAGAGAAGAAAGAAAAGGAACAGGGCCAGAAAGACGCGCGCCGCAACAACAGCCGTCGTCCACCACCGAAACAGTGGCGGGTGCAATGACGGCCTACAACAGATAAAACTGCTGTGGCAGGCTAGCCCCCGCCGCAAGCGGCGGTGACCCACCTGTCCCAGCTAAAGTCCTTTAATCCCAGCCCCCTCTGCGCGCCTTAACTGGCGCTCGCCTTCAAGCGCGTTGCCCTCTCACTTTTTCTCTCCGTATAACCCCCCCCCCCCCCCCCCCAGACTTTTCGCCTTCAAGCGCGTTTCCCACTTACTTTCTCTCCACCTATAATCCCACCCCAGACTTTTCGTCCGCCGAGCACGTGCATTGTAAAGAGGTACATTGTGTCTGTTTTCGTTTATTTCTGAAGATGAGGCAAGGAAAGTTGAGGACGCGGCTGCGCCGCGCGGTTGCTTCCCGTCGCTACGAATGAAGCCGGGCCGTCAGGCACTGCGGCGCAGGTTCTCTGTGCTTGGCGTGCTCAAGTACAACGCTTAAGCAATGCTATGCACCTACTTCGCATTTGATTAACTATGCAAATCGACCGTAATTTTCTACTTGAGTTACGCTCTCCGCCACTGCAAGGGGCGCGACCTGCTCACTGTTCACTCCGCATCTGCTTCAGCGGCGGTGGGTGGCTTTTAATTCATTCCTGCAGTGATCCGACCTTAATACCCCGGAATGTAATAGAGCATACATGAGGATATACGTACATGCTGCTGAATAGGCGGGATTTCCAGGGCTGTCTAAGAAATGTAAATGCCATCATAAAAACCTATTTACGCTAGGACCCCACGGATCAGTATATTCTCACGTGACAGTGGCAAGGCCGTAGGCACAAATCAGGAGACTTAAATTTCATTGGAATAAACTCTATTGATTTGCACTCGCTAAAGAACTAATCAATCAGGCGGCGGCGATAAGAACAAGAGTGCTCGGCGGATGTCGACGAATGCCCGTCGCACCCCTCAACACTCAATTTAAAGGCGGCGAAGACACATCTGGGACAAACCGCAAAAGGTGCCTAGCATAACCTGGAACATTGAGAAACCTAAACGAGTGGTTGGCATACTGAGACATCTTGCACGACAAAGAAAATGTTAAAGCCGCGTCTCTAGACAGCGAGTATGAAGAAAAAAAGAGTACATAATCGATCCGCGCGCTACTGTCACAATGATAAGTACCCATGCTGGCGGCTGTGTAAAAACAGCAAATAAAGATTTTAATGGTTCGCGGAAATATTACACGGGAACAGTTAAGCACTTGTTTATAAACTACTTATTAATGCGAAAGCGTTACTTCACAATGTTCGCAGATTTCTCTCCGCAGACCGCGTCCGCAGCAGTTGCGGGTAATTGAAAAGCGGCAGAGGTTAATGAGTGGTGTCAATCAATAGAGGATGACGTAATGTTTCTGCAGAAAAAATAATTAGACCAGTACATTAATTAGGTAAATAATTAAAATAACTGGTTCACAAGAAAGGAAAGGCGCAGATCTGCCACACTTGTCCTGTGGACACCTGAACCGCGCCGTGAGGGAAGGGAGTAAGGTGGGAGTGAAAGTGGAAAGAGAAAAGGGGGAGCCGTAGTGGAGGGCTACGGAGAAATTTCGACCACCTGGGGATCTTTAGCGTGCGCTGATATTGCACAGCACACGGACGCCACTTCGTTTCGCCTCCATCGAAACGAAGCCGCCGTGGTCGGGTTCGAACCCGGGAACTCCGGACAGTATTCGGGCGTCTTACCACTGCACCACCCCGGCGGGAGCATAAATAGATACGCCGATATTTCTATCTGTTTGTAGGAAGGGCACTATTATCCTTTCTTTTTTTCATTCGTTCTCTTTCCCCTCTCCCTTCTCTGTGCATGTTCCTTGGCAAGATGTATTGCTCACATATTTTGTTTTAGCTTCAGGTTACAAAGTACATTACAGAGGGGACGGGCAATTCATAATAATAATATCACTTGGTGACACGGTCGATGACACAAATAAATAGTCGATAATTGCACTAAAGAAACACTTTATTTGGCTGAATTGCGCCCGCAAAAGTACTAAGCAACCCGGTGGCGGCGATAGAGGAAAACGTGCTCGTCGATCGTCGGACAAAGAATACCCGTCACACCCGTCAACGCTCAATTTAAAGGCTGCTCAGAACAATCTAGATAACGTCGCAAACTGCTACTATTACAACCTGGAACATTGTAGAAACATACGCAAGTGGTCGGAATCTTCGAGACAGATCTGCTCGTCGTTCGCGACAAAGAAAATGATACGTGTCGTATCGCGACAACGAGCATGAACAAACACGGGATACAGAATTGATACGCGTGCCAGAATTCCAGTGATAAGGCCGCATGCTGGCGGTGGTTAAAAACAACAAATACAGTTTATGAAGGTATCGCGGCATTACTCCCCCCTTAGAAAACATCGCCCCAATGTTCCAAAATAAACAAAGTAGCTTAAATAGAAGCGTTACAAAATTTAAACACCACGAATTCTTTAACGCGCATAGTAAGGCTTCAGACGAACAACATGTACGATTTGTGGGCGTGCGCATCGCCGTTGTGATACGGTCGTACCGTCCGGAATGACTTCATCGTCCAGTTGTCTGATGCGGCAAAGGATTTTGTATGGCCTAAAGTATCGACGCAGCTGCTTTTCACTTAGTCCACGGCGGCGAATTGGAGTCCAAACCCACACTTTGTCTCCTGGATTGTACTCTGCGTGGCGTCGTCATAAGTTGTATCGTCGGCTGTCGGTGCGCTGTTGGTTTTTGATACGCAGCCGTGCGAGTCGTCGGGCTTCCTCTGCACGCTGCAGGTAGGCGGCGACGTCAAGGTTGTCCTCGTTGGTTACGTGCGGCAGCATTGCATCAAGCGTCGTCGTAGGCTTCCTGCCGTTCACAAGCTTGAATGGGGTCGATCTGGTCGTCTCCTGGACTGCCGTGTTATACGCGAAGATCACGTACGGCAAGATGGCGTCCCAGGTCGTGTTCATTCAGCGTCGACGTACATAGCGATCATGTCCGCATTCATTTTGTTCAGGTGCTCCGTAAGGCCATTGCTCTGGGGATGGTACGCAGTTGTTCGTCAATGGCTTGTATGACTGTATTCCAGGATGGCTTGCGTCAACTATGCCGTAAACGCCGTTCCCCTGTCCGTGATGAGCGCTTCTGGGGCGCCGTGCCGAAAGAGAATTTGTTCGACAAAAAATTTGGCAGCTTCTGCCGCGGTACCATTGGGCAGTGCTTTTGCTTCGTCGTAACGGGTAAAGTAGTCAGTGGCCACGATGATCCACTTGTTACCCATAGACGAAGCTGGAAAGGGGCCGAGCAGATCCGTCCCAATTTGTTGAAAGGGCAGGTCTGGGGGCGGGATCGGGTTTAGTAGTCCTGCTGGTCTGATAGGCGGCGTCTTGCGTCGTTGGCACTCGCGACATGTCTTCACGTAGTGGGCAACTTCAGCAGGCAGTCGCGGCCAGTAGTACTTCTGAATTCGACGCAACGTGCGTGCAAACCCGAGATGGCCTGCTGTGGGCTCATCGTACAACGCCTGCAGAATTTCCTGCCGGAGGTTTTTAGGCACAACAAGAAGCTGCGCGGTCATGTTGGATGAAAAGTTCTTCTTAACGAGGAGGACATTGCTTAACGCGAACGATGATAAATGTCGCCTGAACACAGCAGGGGGGGAAGCGGCCTTTTCTTCTAAGTAATCGGCTAGCGCTTTAGGCTCAGAGTCTGATCGCTGTTGTTCTGCGAAACTGCTGGCGCTTACCGGTCCCAAAAAAGCTGTCTTCATCATCTTCTTTCGCCGGCGTATCAACGGGGGCTTGTTACAAGCAGTCTGCATCGGAGTGCTTGCGGCCGGACTTGTAGACTACAGTCACGTCAAATTCTTGAAGTCGTAGGCTCCATCTGACAAGGCGGCCGGAGGGATCTTTCAAATTAGCCAGCCAGCAGAGCGCGGGATGGTCGCTTACCACCTGGAGTGGTCGGCCGTATAGGTATGGACGAAACTTAGAAGTGGCCCAGATGATCGCGATCGAGGCACTCCTTCTCGGTCGTCGAGTAATTGACTCTGGCTTTTGTGAGGGACCTGCTAGCATAGGCGGTTACTTTCTCCTGTCCAAAACTCTTCTGGACGAGAACGGCTCCTAGGCCCACACTGCTCGCGTCGGTGTGAATTTCGGTCTCGGCGTTTTCATCAAAGTGGCCAAGTGCAGGAGGGCACTGTAGGCGGCGCTTAAGTTCATCAAATGCTTCTCCTTGCGGCGCTTCCCATTTAAAAGGGACGTCAGGCTTTGTAAGCTGCGTCAACGGTTCGGCGAAGCGCGCAAAATGTTTCTGACAAATCGTCGATAATAAGAGCACAACCCAAGGAATCGGCGCACAGCGTTCTTGTCGACAGGCGGCGTTAATTGTGCGATTGCAGCTGTTTTCTACGGGTCTGGGCGCACACCATTCTTACTAACCATGTGACCTAGGAACCGGAGTTCTTCGTAGGCGAAGTGACACTTCTCTGCTTTTAGCGTTAGTCCCGATGGCTTGATGGCTTCCAGCACTGTCTGTAGTCGTTTTAGGTGGTCTTCAAAGTTTGCCGAGAAGACAACAGCATCGTCCAAATGTACCAAACAAATTTGCCACTTCAAGCCTGCCAGGACTGTGTCCATTACTCATTGAAATGTGGCTGGTGCGGAGCAGAGGCCAAATGGCATCACCTTAAACTCAAAAATGCCGTCCGGTGTGATGAATGCGGTCTTCTCGCGATCTCGTTCGTCGACCTCAATTTGCCAATATCGCTCTTCAAATCCATAGATGAGAAGTGCCTTGCATTGCATAGCCGGTCGAGAGTGTCGTCGATGCGGGGAAGCGAGTAGACATCCTTATTAGTTATGCTATTCAAGCGACGGTAATCAACGCAGAAGCGAAATGTGCCGCCTTTCTTCTTCACCAAAACGACTATTGCCGTCCAGGGGCTGATCGAAGTCTGGATTACATCATCACGGAGCATTTCTTCAACTTGATCGCGTGTGGCCTGGCGTTCTCGCGGCGATGCACGATAGGGGCTTTGGTGTAGAAGTCGGGCGTGTTCGTCCGTTATAATGCGGTGCTTGGCCAGTGGTGTTTGTCGTACCTTCGATGACGACGAGAAGTACTCCCTGTAGCTTCGAAGAAGACTGCGAATCTGGTCTTTACTGCTGTGGGTCAATGCCGGGTTGATGTCAAATGTGAGCTGTCGTAATTGGTCCGGTGCGTCTTCCAGTGGTTTGTCGTGGCGGGCAAATACGTCTTTGACGTCCGCTAATTCGTCGAGAAAAGCGATCGTCGTGCCCTTGTTGAGATGCCGGTATTCTTCGGTGCAGTGTGTTACCAGCACCTGAGCTTGTCCTCTCCGGAATTTCGCGATGCGTCTTGCGATACCGACACCTCGTTTCAAGAGCAATTGGATATATCCTTCGACGATGCCTTAGCGGTTTCCATGTCTGCGCTACCTACGCTGACTGCGACGCTTGATCGAGGCGGCACGGTCAATTTGCCGTCAAGGACGTTTAGAGCGAAGTGTTGCATTGAAGTCGTCGTAGCAGGTATGGCTTTGTCTGCAGGGAGCTTGATGAGCTTGGATCGGAGGTCGATGATTGCCCTATGTTTATTTAAGAAGTCTATACCTTAAATCACATCTCGGGAGCACTGCTGCAAGGCCACAAAGCTGGTGGGGTAAGTACGCCCATTCACGGTTATTCTTGCAGTGCATCGTCCCGATGGATTAATCAGGTTGCCACCTGCGGTGCAAATCAGCGGGCCATCCCAAGCGGTGTTCTCTTTCCTGAGCTGAGAGGCTGACGGTCCACTGATGACTGAATAGTCAGCTCCCGTGTCTACTAGGGCAGTCACTCTGCGATCGTCGACATAAACTTCAAGGTCACTTGTTCGCGTCCTCGCATTGCACGTGGACCTTGGTCTTCGATCTCGGCTCCGTCGTTTCCTCAGGTCATGGCCGGGGCATACCGTAGTTACTTCGCTGGGCGGCGGTGTTGGCTTGCAGTCTGGTCGTGTTGTCGTCGATATCGTCGTGTGGAGCGGCGGTGGAATGGCTGTGTCGTCGTTAGTGGTCGTCGGCGGCGGAGGATGTTCGTCCTTTCGCCGTTGAGCAACCTCACCTCCAAAGGTTGCTCTGTTTAGTTTCCCCTGCGCGGGCTTGGAGACCTTCCGCGCACACTCTCACCGTAGCTACAGCCTGGCGACACAAAGCGAGCCCTGTAAGGCTATGGAGACCTGGCTTGGTGGCGCAATCTCACCGCTACGCAGATAGTTGTCGATTTCTTGTGGTCGTTCACCTGGGCGTGGTCGTGGAGCGTCGACTGCAAATCCATGGAGACCAATTCGTCGGTACGGGCAGTGTCGCAGAATGTGGCCGGCCTCACCGCAGTGGAAGCATAATGGCCGGTTGTTTGCTGTCCTCCAGGCGTCGCACTTCCTGGGGCTTGGGGGTCGTTGGTAAGCTTGGCTGGCGGGGGCCAAGGGGCGGTTTTCAGGGACAGGGCGGTAGCGGCGAGGGCTCGGAAAGTCATCACGTCGGGGCGCAGGGCGACGTAATGCAGCAGCGTAGTTAATCGTTGTTGCCTCTTGTGCTGGAACACTCGCAGCCGTCGTTTGAGGAACTCCCAGCGCCTGCTGGACTTCTTCACGGACGACATCCGCGAGCGTCGCCACCTGGGGTTGTTGCGATGATGGCGTCAATCGGCGAAGCTCCTCTCGCACGATCTCGCGGATGAGGCCCCGAAGATTTTCTCCGCTTGCAGATGCGCTGGGATAGTGGCTTGAGTAGTCCGGCTGAAGCGATCGCTCGTAGTGGAGCATCCGGGTGTCCAACGTCTTCTCGATGGTAGACGCTTCCGTTTCAAATTCCGCCACGGTTTTTGGTAGATTTCGGACAAGACCTACAAAAAGCAATTCTTTAACGCCTCGCATTAAAAACTTCGCTCTCTCACCTTCGGTCATGTTAGGGTCGGCACGGTGTAAGAGGCGCTTCATCTCCTCAACATACGCCAGGACTGGCTCGTTCAGGAGTTGAACTCTTGATTGGAGGAGGGCCTGAGTTCTTTCCTTTCGGAAAGAACTTGCAAAGGCAGTCGAAAACGCTTCCGTGAAAATCTCCCATTCCTTTATAGCTTCCTCATGCTTTTCGAACCAAACTCGGACATGTCCTTGAAGAACAAAGTAGACTTGCCGGAGTTTTGCGGCGTCATTCTAGCCGTTGAATTCTGCCACACGATTGAAAAGGTTCATCCAGTCTTTCGTATCTTCACTGGGCAATCCTTGGAATATGGGGGGCTCCCTGGGCTGCACGAAGACGACTGGTGCTGTTGACTGGGCCATTTCCAAAGTTGTTGCCTTCCGGAGTCGAACGGGGTCAGACAGCAGACCGTGTTCGGGTTGTAGGCCTTGGAGTCGGCGGCTGGCTCGGTGACCTTCCAGGGTGAATGAAAAAGGCTGACGTCTTCGCTTGAAGGATCAAGGGCAGCACCTCCACCAGATGTCACGTGGTGGTGACAAGGTCGATCACACAACTGAAAAGTCAATGATTGCACTGAAGAAACTCTTTATTGGGCTGACTTGCGCCCGCAAAAGAACTAAGCAACTCGGCGGCGGCGATAGCAGCAAACGTGCTCATCGATCGTCGAACAAAGAATGCACGTCACACTCGTCAACGCTCAATTTAAAGGCTGCTCAGAAAAATCTAGATTACGTCGCAAACTGCTACTATCACATGCTGGAACATTGTAGAAACATACGCAAGTGGTCGGAATCTTCGAGACAGATCTCTGCTCATCGTTCTCGACAACGAAAATGATAACGCGTTGTATCGCGACAACGAGCATGAACAAACACGGGATACGGAATTTATACGCGTGCCAGAATCATAGTGATAAGGCCGCATGCTGTCGGTGTTTGGAAAACAACAAATACAGTTTATGAAGGTATCGCGACAATAAAAAAGGTTTGATTTCTTTCGCTTTAACGTCCCAACGCAACTCAGGTTAAGAGAAACGCCATAGTGGAGGCTTTCAGAAATGACCACTCTTCCTGTTCTGTTGTTTTGTGCGCAGTACACTGATATTTCGTACGAATGTTTGTCGATGACAAGCGCTTCGAGATGTAGGACGCACGCGATGCGTTCTATGTTTGGCGTAGCTTGGATAAGGTCCTAATGGCGATTAGGGCCCCGGGTGAATCTGGCTGCCGTGCAGATCGCCTCGAGACGTTGAAACGTATGTGTGTTGGAGAGTAATCATTCCTTTCTAGGGCAGGTGGGACTGCTTAGAATCTTGGTTGGTTGGTTGGTTGGTTGGTTGGTTGGTTGGTTCATAGGAAGGGAAAGGCGCAGTATCTGTCACACTTGCTCTGTGGACACCTGAACCGCGCCGTAAGGGAAGGGATGAAGGTGGGAGTGAAAGTGGATAGAGAGAAAGGGGAGCCGTAGTGGAGGGCTACGGAGTAATTTCGACCACCTAGGGATCTTTAACGTGCGCTGACATCGCACAGCACACGGACGCCACTTCGTTTCGCCTCCATCGAAACGCAGCCGCCGAGGCCGGGATTCGATCGAACGTCTAGCAAGTGGACGCCTACATTAGTGAGGCGTTGAAGCGCGTCTGCGGAAATCTCTGCATCATGAAGCGGAGCCTCGGGGGTCGTTTAGGACGCTGGCGTTCCATTCTTACCGCTGGGATCTTTGGATACGGGAGTCCCCGTCACTGTTCTAACTTCCTACAGCTTATTCTCCTTAGTTTGCCGTTCTTTAGCTGTAAATTCCTCAGGTTAGCTGTGCGCCTGTATGATGGTAGGCTGCGTGCGGACTTGCTCAGCATCCGAAGCAGCTGCTGCGTGTAGGTCCGAGGCAGTCTCATAGCCTAGCAGAGCATTCGGCGTGGTTGCGGGGAACATCGTCCGTAAATGATCCCAAATCACTGTACGTACTTCGAAATGGTGTCACTGGGATCCTGACGACGTTAAGAATTCAGTAGCATCGCGAATAATACGCTGGAGTTGCACTGTCCGAGGTTAGGTCAAGAAAGTTGCGGAGTCCAAGTGGAGTGCGTCGGTTGCCGCTCGCGCCCCGGCGCCCCCTTCGGCGGCAATAGAGTGCGGCACTGATAACCAGTGGTGGTATATATCGGTAGAATTATAGAAAACACAGATGGTCTTGTCGTCTATAGCCAATGCTGAGGTAGCAAAGCTTCCTGTTTCGCAATTAAGCTTCCAGTGTAGGAAATGGGGTTCGAAAAACGACATTACAGTAATGAAGGATGTCGTGCGACGAATAGTTTATCCACGCTGCGATATTGTTGCTTCGTTGCATTCAAGAATGACCCCAGAAAATATGTGGAGTAGTATTAATTTAACTTGTATAATTATAGCGAGAGCCGAATCATAAATTAATCTAAAGAATATACCAAATACAAAATAGCAGAAAGAACAACAATGCAAAGGCCGTGCCACATGCCCAGAGCCGAACTCTGAGCAGCAATCGGGTAATGGTCGTCCTCAATAGAGTCCTGAGTTCGATTCCTGACTCCCTTGGCGCCACAAGAATCCCCTTTTCTTCTACCTTTCGCCAGAATTCTGAAGACACGCTCCGGAAGCAATCGGAACGAGCAGCAACACTGCAATAAACACACAAACCATCATTTCCCCAGATGTGGCAGAGTAAAGAGAGTTCGCTGACCGTATTCGATAAACACGGCCGCTTTCACGTCTGTTTCGCCGGCGATACTCCTGCCTTCTCCCTGGTTTCAATTAGAGCCTCCTCTAATTATGAGCAAGGACAGGCGGTGCCCGGCTTCTGTCTGTTAGGAACGGGGGAGGGGAATCCTGTAGGCGGCGGTCCCCACTAGATATGTCTTTTACTTCATGGCTACTGCACCGTCTGCATGCTTAATTCGCTGTCTCCGATCGGCCTGGTCGAGTTGTCGGAGAATACGTTGTACTGATAATAGAAGACATTGTCAGTCCACCGCATCAGAATGCGGGCAGCCTAGACTGCGACCAAATAACTTTTGGGGGGAAAGAAAAGGCAGGGCGTATACACGAAACCTGTCTTCTCATCTTCTATGGCTTGAAAAGTTAGCGCGCGAAGTCTGCGTGGTACAAGACAATAGCTTTCACCTGCGGGCATTTCATGGAATTGGCAAAAGCGGGCGCTTGAATGATGTGAAGCCAAGAGGTGGGTGCGGTATACATCTTTGAAAGTAGGATATGAAGATGTATTTTATGGACACTGTGCGCATCTGTGGTGTAGAGCGGCAGTGGCGGTATCTGGTGCAGTTTTGTTACTGCTGTTGCTAATTTAAATTCAGGTTCTTTCGTCGGCAAAAATTTAGCACGTAATTTTGAATAGAACGATCTGACAATTGTTTACTCTTTTCGGAATTGTAGGACGACGACCACTTTCTATATTGGTGATTTTTTTTTTATTTTGCAGGAGCGCAGACCCCATAATAGGCAGCAAAAATTTCCACTGAATAACGCTTATCCTGCACAATGTGTGTCATTGAAAAACGGTGAGGAAATGTTGCAGTATCAGTCTTACCAATCAAAGAAAAATTTCGAAGTTTTCAATGCAAAGCTCCTAAAGTACCTCGCTATTGACTAGAAGTGTGTTTCGGCTTCTACTTTAGCTAAAGTGTACACATTTCTGAAGGACTGAAATTATGACACTGCAATAAACTACTGAGTTTGGTAGGCTTTTACACGTTCTTCAACGATACGTATCATATTACTTTTTTTTTTCGAAGTGGCGAATATTCATGCACAAGGGACAAAAAACAAGCAAAAGAAATTCTTCCCTACAATAAATAACCGAGTGGTGTTCTACTTCGTACGCTGAGAGTCTTTTCAGCAATCTGCACCGAAACCACCATTTAGAGATCCCAGCCGCGGAGGCTGCTTTTCAATGGAGGCGAAAAGCAAGGAACCCGTATAATGGGCACTGTTAGTGACTACTGAAGAACCCCGGGGGGAGGGTCGAAATATCGCGAGCCCCCACTACGGCGTATTTCAGACCCTGTGTCGCTTTGGGATGTTAACCCCTACAAGCCAAACGAAAACGGCACTTTCAGCTGACGTATTTCAGAAGTAACTCTTGAGTTCTGCATTAAGAAAACCATTGCATAATTTCTTCAGTGCTATTGCATATGCGGTCACAGTATTGTCTGAGATCGTGACTAAGAAACGCCTTATCAAAGTGAACATGTGATATGACAAACTGAATACATCGCAAAATAACGGCTTGAGAGGCTAGTTGGTGTTGGATGTTTGGACGATGTTTATGGTATGCGAGGAAGAAAGTGCCACTACACCCTTGGCGAAGAAGAGGAAGAAGAGAAGAGGAAGATGAGATTGGTGACTGCCACGTTTGGACGATGTTTATGGTCTGCGAGGAAGAAAGTGCCACTATCCCCTTGACAAAGAAGAGGAAGATGAGAAGAAGAGGAGGAGTGGTGAAGAGGAAGTGTTTTCAGATTCTTATTACAGTTGGTAGTGTGCGCGTGTGTGGTGTATCTTCTCTTGTGTTTGTGTTTGTTGCGCCACATTTCTGAATATGAATACATCGCAAGCAGTAATTACACTTGTGTTGATACTATCTGACGGATATGAATTCAAATATTGCACAAAGCCTGTAACGGATGAGGAAGCATATGCTGTTCTCATTCCGCGTGAGTTGCTGAGATGAAACCAATCTTTCAGATACTAAACATGATAGTCGTAAGCTCAGTTATGCTAATAAACTTCAAGCCGAGTGGTGGACAAATTCGACTTCGACTCTGCGAGTGATCGCTTTGAGACATTACATGATAACGATACGTTACCGAAAAATTAAGCCAAAATACCCCCCCCCCCCCAACGTCACTTGGTAAACGGCAGAAGTCTACCTGAGGCATTCTTAAAATGGAAATAGTAGCGCACAAAACACGACGGGACGAGAAAGTGCACACTAAGTCTTTCCCTTACACTTATTATCGCGCTGATTTTTTTTTTTGCTCTATGTTCATCCCGTAGGGCCATGTAAATTCTATAACGTCAGAGAAAATATAAACTCACTCCTCTCTTGCCTCAAAGTGCAGAGGCGCAATTTTTCAAATTAGGGTGATGCATAAAGAAAAACATCAATATGAACAAATTTATATCTCCAGGGAACAAGTACGGGCGATTTTATACCATTTTCCTGAAAGGTCAAAAAGTAAAGTGCAGGAAAAGCCTAACGACACTGTCTAGCCCTCGTTCTACAAAATTCGAACGAACACCGCAGTAGATTGAGCGTTTAATGCTATGACACACATCATCAGCCTGACTATACCCACTGCCGGGCGAAGGACTCTCCCATATTCCTCCAATTAATGTCCTAGCTGAATCCGGTCATGTCCTAGCTGAATCCACTTGACCCCTGCGAACTTCTTACCCCATCCGCCCACCTGCCTTTACAACCTCCAGTTTGAATCCAGTTTGTTGCCCTACGCGACCAACGGTTATCCTTTCTTCGCGCTACATGTCCTGCCCATGCCCATTTATTCTTCTTGATATCCATTAGAATATCAGTGGCTTGAGTTATTTCTCTGACCCACTCCGCACGCTTTCTATCTTTTAACGCTACCGCTACCATTTTTCGTTCCATACCCCTCTGCGTTCTCCTCAACCTAAGTAGAACCCTCTTTGTTAGCCTCCACGTTTCAGCCCCATAGGTGAGTACAGGTAAGATGCAACTGTTGTATACATTCCTCTTGAGCGATACCGTTAAGCTACTAGTGATAATCTGCAAGTTCTTGCCAAATGCGCTTCATCCCAATCTTATTCTTCTTGTTATTTACTTTTCATTGGCCGGATCTGCGGTTACTACCTGTTCTAAGTAGAAATACTCGCCTACTACTTCCAGTGCTTCGCTACCTAGCGTAAACTGCTGTTCCTTCCCAAGGCTGTTGAACATTGCCTTTGTCTTCTGCATATCGATGTTGAAGCCTACGTTTCTATTTTTCCGTCTAAGACAATATCATCATCATCAGCCTGACTATACCCACTGCAGGGCAAAGGCCTCTCCCATATTTCTCCAGTTAACCCGGTTCTGTGCTAGCTGCATAACCTTGACACCTGCAAACTTCTTAATCTCATCCGCCCACCTAAATTTCTGCCGCCCCTTGCTACGCTTTCCTTCCCTTGGAATCCAGTTTACTACCCTAAGCGACCATCAGTTATCCTCTCTTCGCACTACATGTCCTGCCCATGTCCATTTCTTCTTCTTAATTTCCACTAGAATGTCTGTAACTTGTGTTATTTCTCTGACCCACTCTGCACGCTTCCTATCTCTCAATGTTCAGTTCAGTTTAGTCGTTCAGTCGCGTCCGACTCTTCGTGATCCTATGGACCATGTCACGCCACGCTTTCCGGTCTCTCACCATCTTCCTAACATCACATAACTTCATCTGCAGTGCCTCGAGGATGCCATCTAACCATCGCGTTCGCTGCCTACCCCTTCTCCGGCGACCCGCAACCTTTCCCAACGACAAATCTTTCTCCAGCGACTCCTCTCTTCTCATCAGAGGACCAAAGTAGCTGAGCTTTAACTTTAGAATTTGACCCTCCAATGAGCAGTCAGGGTTTATGGTCGACAATATCGACTGATTTGATCTTCTGGCAGTCCAAGGAACTCTCAAGAGTCTTCGCCAGCACCACAATTCAAATGCGTCAATTCTTCGGCGGTCAGCCTTTTTCACAGTCCAACACTCGCATCCATACATCACAACTGGAAAGACCATAGCACGAGTTATACGGATCTTGGTTGGCAGACTAATGTCTCTGCTCTTTACTAGGTGGTCAAGGCTAACCATTTCTCTCTTTCCCAGAAGCAGGCGTCTCCTAATTTCATGGCCGCAGTCTCCTTCCGAGGTAATCTTAGAGCCCAAGAAGAGAAAATCTGTCACAGCTTCCACTTCTTGTCCATTGATGCTCCACGACTTGGTAGGGCAAGACGCCATGATCTTTGTCTTTTTATTGTTCAGTTTAAGCCCAAACTTCTTACTCTCTTCTTGTAGGCGCATCAGAAGTCTCTTGAGTTCCACTTCACTTTCTGCCATCAAAGTGATATCATTCGCATATCTGAGGTTGTTGATACGTTTTCCAGCAATCTTCACTCCAACTGAAGACTCGTCCAGACCGGCCTTCCTCATGATGCACTCTGCATATAGGTTAAATAGGCAGGGCGACAGTATGCAACCTTGCCTCACTCCTTTCTCGATCGGAAACCAATCAGTAAGACCATGCCCAGTTCTGACTGTGGCATCTTGCCCTTCATACAGGTTCTTGAGGAGACAGATGAGGTGAATTGGAACTCCCATCTCTTGGAGAGCTTGCCACAATCTGCTGTGATCTACGCAGTCAAACGCTTTTGCATAATCAATAAAGCAGAAGTAGATTGGTTTCTGGAACTCTCTTGCTTTTATCATGATCCAGCCAAGGTTGGCAATTTGGTCTCTAGTTCCTCTGCCCTTGCGAAACCCAGCTTGCATGTCCGGAAGCTCCAGATCCACATACTGCTGCAGCCTACCTTGGAGGATTTTCAACATCGCCTTGCTAGCATGCGAAATAAGCGCGATCGTGCGGTAGTTGGAACAATCTTTGGCACTGCCTTTCTTTGGGATGGGGATGTAAACTAACCTCCTCCAATCCTGTGGCCACTGCAGGGTTGTCCAAATCTTCTGACATAATGTATGCAGAATGTTAACAGCGTCATGGTTGAGGTTTCGAAGCAGCTCAGCTGGAATGCCATCAATTCCGCTAACTTTGTTCTTAGCAAGGCTGGCTAAGGCCCATTCATTTCTAAATGTTACCCCTACCATTTTTCGTTCCATAGACCTCTGGGTTGTCCTCAACTTAAGTAGAACTCTCTTGGTTAGCCTCCACGTTTCAGCCCCATAGGTGAGTGCAGGTAAGATGCAACTGTAGTATACTTTCCTCTTGAGCGATACCGGTAAGTTGCTAGTCATGATCTGCGAGTGCTTGCCAAATGCGCTCCATCCCAATCTTATTCTTCTTGTTATTTCCTTTTCATGGTCCGGATCTGCGGTTACTACCTGCCCTAAGTAGACATATTCGCCTACTACTCCCAGTACTTCACTACCCAATGTAAACTGCTGTTCCTTCCCGAGGCTGTTGAACATTACCTTAGTCTTCTGCATATTGATTTTCAAGCCTACCTTTCTACTTTTCCTGTCTAGTCATCAATCATTATTTGCAGTTTCTCCCCCGAGTTGCTTAGCAAGGCAATGTCATCAGCAAATCGCAGATTACTGAGGTATTCTCCATCTACCCTTATCCCTAACTGCTCCCATTCCAAGTCTCTGAATACTTCCTCTAAGCAAGCTGTGAATAGTCCTGGGGAGATGGTGTCGCCTTGCCTGACACCTCTCTTAATGGGAATTTGTTGCTTTCTTTATGCAGAAATATGGTTGCTGTGCAGCCACTATATATATTTTCCAGCACTTTCACGTACGGCTCGTCTACCCGCTGATTTCCCAATCCCTGCATCACCGCCGAGGTTTCAACTGAGTCAAATGCTTTTTCGTAATCAATGAATGCTATGTATAAGGGCTGCTTATATTCCGAGCATTTTTCTATCACCTGTTTGATGGTATGGATATGATCGATAGTAGAGTACTGTTTCCGAAAGCCTGCTTTATCCTTTGCTTGATTGCAGTCTAAGGTTGTCCTGATTCTATTAGCGATTACTTTAGTAAATACCTTATACGTAACAGACAGTAAGCTGATTGGTCTGTAATTTTTAAGGTCCTTAGAGTCCCCTTTCTTGTGAATGAGGATAATGTTTGCATTCTTCCATGGTTCCGGTACCGTCGATGACACCAGGCACTGCGTATACAGGGTGGCCAGTTTTTCTAGCACGATATCCCCCCCGTCCTTCAGCAAATCTGTAGTTATCTGATCCTCTCCAGCTGATTTCCCCCTTTTCATAGTTTCTAGTGCTTTCCTGACCTCGTCCTTCGTCACTGGTGGAATGTCTGACTGTTTTTCTCTACCGCCAATCTCATTACGGTCCTGACTACTTTGGCTGCTGTAGAGATCTGTATAGAACTCCTCGGCTACTTTGACTATCCTGTCCATATTCGTGATCACGTGTCCCGCTTTGTCCCTTATCGCATAAATCTGATTTTTGCCTATGCCCAATTTCTTCTTCACCGCTTTAAGGCTTCCCCCGTTCTTCACAGCATGCTCAATTTTCTCCATGTTATACTACCTTATATCGGCCACCTTGCGCTTATTGATCAGCTTTGATATCTCGGCTAATTCGATCTGGTCTGTTGGATTGGAAGCCTTCATACTCTGACGTTTCTTAATGAAATCTTTCGTCTCCTTAGACAGCTTATCGGTATCCTCTCTAATTATCCTACCGCCTACTTCTACCGCACATTCAGTAATGATATCTCTGAAGTCTAAGTCATTAATCATTATTTTCAGTTTATCCCCTGAGTTACTTATCAAGGCAATGTCATCAGCAAATCGCAGATTACTGAGGTATTCTCCATCTACCCTTATCTCTAACTACTTCCATTCCAAGTCTCTGAATACTTCTTATAAGCAAGCTTTGAATAGTACTGGAGAGATTGCGTCTCCTTGCCCAGCACCTTTATTTATAGAAATTTCTATTATAGAAATATAAATGTCAATCTCATTACTGTCCTGACTACTTTGGCTACTGTAGAGAACAGTACAGAACTCATCGGCTACTTTGACTATCTTGTCCACATTCGTGATGACGTTGCCCGCCTTTTCCCTTGGGGCATAGATCTAAATTTTGCCTATACGCAATTTCTTCTTCACCGCTTTAAGGCTTCCCCCGTACTTTGCAGCATGCTTAATTTTCTCTATGTTATACTTCCTTATGTCAGTCATTTCGCGCTTATTGATCAGCTTTTATATCTCTTTATTTCTTTTTTTATTATCTCAACGAGTCAGGTTTCTCACAGTACAAGGAAAACTTGATATAATACGCCAGTGTGGAGGTTTTAGGCTTTCAATTCTACACTGCGGGTTGGTTATTTTCTAAAGGGAAAGGAAGTGAGTGTACGACTATTATGGTCACTTCGTGGTGGAGGTAAATAGCGAACACAGTGGCTGTTAGGGCTGCGAGAAGTCAATTTCATTTTTAGTCTCCCCGTTAGGACTTTTCCATGTTCACTTCCGGTTCTTCCGTTTGCTGAAGAAAGTATTCATGATTGTCAAGCTAGTAACTCCCCCTGCTATTCCTAAAACCAATGTCATAGTCACACAGTCACCCACTGCCTGGTATCCTGCCTGCTTTTTCCCTACTTTGGCACTGAAGTCTCCCATAGTGCAGTATACTGCGTATTTCCTTTCCGCATTGCCGACTCTACATCTTCATAAACACTTTCAAATGCCTAGTCATATTGACTACATGTAGTTGCGTAGGCATGTAGCGGTATAAACCTTCAGTTTATACAGCTTATTAGGCTAATGACGATGCCTGCTACCCTTTCATTACTGCTATAGAATTTATCTATATTAACAGCTATATCCGTATTGACAAAGAAACCTACTCCTAGTTCTCGTCAATTTGGTAAACCTTGAAAACACAGTACATGTCCGTCCTTCAGTGCAGTATGACACTAGAGGCTGACAGAAACTGGATTAAACGCCTCATGAATATCTCCATTGGCGCAGGAGAAGCAGTACTCACCCAAGAGTCTGACTGCAACTCAACCGTGCTTTTTGCCTTGAGTCACGACGGCATCGGCTACGAGATCCTGGCCCTTCTTGTGGTAGGCCTAATTTTCCTGGGCATTATGTGCTTCATTACCTCAGGCTATCTGCACCATGTAAACAAGTCCTCCTTAGAGGAAGCTTTAGGAGACGAAGACATTGAAGAAGAAAAGAAGATGGTTTGCTCCCTGCGGGACTCCAGGGACCTAAGCGCCCACACAATGCTAGCCTGGAATCTCCACAAGCGTTTCGGAAATCTAAATGCTGTCAAGGGACTGTATATGGCGCTGCGACCTTCCGAATGCTTTGGGCTTCTGGGAGTGAATGGGGCCGGCAAGACGACTCTTTTTCAGATGCTCGCTGGTCTCGAAAGCAGGTCTTCTGGTGATGCCATGACCGAGACAGCGATCCTGAGCGGAAACATCCGTAAGGTGAGATTTTGCAAAATGATAGAGAGCGGGGGGATCTTGCCTACATTTTGATACCAGAGCATACTCACAGAAAATGCTGGATGAAAACAGCTGTGCGGAATTTTGGCTTCAATGAAGTGAGCGCAGAACCCACGGTGGAGCAACATGCCGGAGATTTAACACTATTTGCACGTAGTTGTATCGAGCGAAAGCACAACCACGGTATTTGCCGATTGCCTCCGAGGAATAGTGTGAGCAGCGTACTGTCACGAATACTCGGATAGCGGTGTAGTTTTGGAGTCCAGACAAAGGACGCCGTGGCCGCGCGGGATTCGGCCAGTTTGTGGACACGCTGTAGAAAAATTTCAACACCTTTGCTAGCTTCTGATCCTCCGGATTAGTGTTTTCGCAGTAATCGTGTATGGCCCAGCGAGAACTCTTATTATTTCAACGAGTCAGGTTTGTCGCAGTAAAAGAAAAACTAGATATAATGCGCCACTGTGGAGATATTAGACTTTCAATTCTACACTACATGTTGGTTATTTTCTAAAGGGAATGGAAGCGAGTGTACGACAAAGTGGCTGTTAGGGTTGTGAGAAGACGGGCTCAGTACAACGCTGCTACCAAATATTCAAGGAGTCGTTTAGACTGCCAATTATTCGCTATGAGTGTAAAGCAATGTTCATAAATCTAATAAATGCATAACAGGTTGAACCCACAGAATTCGCAAGTGATCACAGGGTGAGTCGTGAAGGCGGTTTTGACTCTGACTGCTCAGTCTGCGCTTTGCGGCCGATGGTACTATTTTCTTTGAGCAATAGTACTGTCTGGTCGGGTAGGAAGCAGCACCTTATTTTGACAGCCTTCATCGCCGGCTGAGAGCAGTCTCTTCAGCAGTCTTGATCAGCATCTAAGTCACCTTGCGAGGTATCCTTATGCCATGCTGCTGCTTTATTGTCATCTTTTGTATCATTGCGCTTTAGCAGATTCCTCTTTTGCCTAAACTGAAAGGCCTAGCTCACAATTATATTCAAGGGGTGTAGTGCTGGTTCTCTATATATCAGCAGCCGGAGGGAAGCGTGGCGCAGTGAAGCGCATATACTGTATGTATGTATATATATATATATATATATATATA
>JAJIZL010031813.1:0-10821 GCA_023969395.1 Amblyomma maculatum | reverse complement strand
AAATGAAAGCCACTAGACGCTAATTTGTCAATACTCATGAAGAACTCACAAGACATGCACACATTAAGTACCAACCATGCTCATTTGTCAATACTCATGAAGAACTCACAAGAAATGCACACATTAAGTACCAACCAGAAACACGGTGGCCAATTTGTTTTAGACACACAGTAAGAACTCAGACGAAAATTCATTTGAAACTCAGAAGAGACTCAGGTGTCTCTGCTGTGAAAGAGCAACATACTCTCATCAGACACACAACCAAAATTTTTATAAGGGATACGGCCATGGAGGTAATTTCTTTAAGTAATGTAGTTGTAAAGACTGTTTGCGAGCTATGTTTGCCATCCGCTGATCAACGAGTTCAGTGAGCGTATTTAGCTGGGCATACTCCTGAAGTACTGGTATGGGTGTTAGGCGGGGAAGATATGTTATTGCACGCATAGCCTCATGATTGATGGCCTCAAGGGAGTCCCACTGTCTGCGGGTGAGACGTTGAAACTGTGCCTGGTAGATTATACGCTGCTGGAGGACAGAGCGAACAGGCTGGCGGACCGTGTGAGCACGCGCGCCGCCAGAGCGCATAGCTATGCGACGAATGAGACCTAGAGTAGCGTGAGCGGTCTTACGGATGGCAGTCAGCCACGGGGTGCCAGTCCCAGAGGAATGAAGAAGAAGACCAAGAATGCGAACGGCTTGTACCTGAGGAATTGGGGTATTATCTATCATAAAATTTATAGTGGGAGCTTTCCGTAAGCCAGTTTTATTTCCAATGCGAAAGAAACAGGATTTTGTATGCGAAAGAGTTATGCCCAAAGGAGGGAGGCGAAATGTCAATACTTCCAGCGCATGCTGGAGGGCCGCCTGATGGACAGACGTATCTGGGTGACAGCACCATAAGGCTATATCATCGGCATACGCAAGCACGCGTATAGAAGGGATGGCCAGAAGGGCTCGAACAAGTGGAATGAAGGGCACAATAAATAATGTAGGGGCGAGAACGGAGCCCTGGGGCACTCCTCTGTTTGAGGGGAAGGGACCAAAGGGCTTTCCATCGACACGCACACTGAATGTTCTATTTGTTAGAAAGGCGTGAATGGCGAGGAGAAACCTGTGAGGAAGACCAAGAGTCTGTAGGGAGGCAAGAATGGCTGAGTGAAGGATGTTATCATATGCCTTTCTTATATCTGTAGCGATCACAGTTCGATCAAGATGACTGTGCGGAGAGTGGTGAAGCACGTCAGCAGCCAAAGTAGCAAGACCGTCTTCCGTTCCTATTTGCTGGCGGAAGCCAATTCGGGATTCTGGATATTGTAAAAGAAGGCTAGGTCGAGACGGCGAGGTCGTGACGGCAAGGACAGCGAAGCCTTGTCAAGCGTTTTTAATCCGATAACAAACCCAGGCGCGCGCCGGAGCCGGCGTCGCGGGACGATGATGACGGTATGCACAAATGAAAGAAGAAGATCATGGCATGTACAAATGAAAGAAGGTCCACAGAAGGCTCACACAATCTGCCCGGCGGATCGGAAGCGGCCAGCCTGGCCGCTCCTAATTAACCGATATACCGCGGCGCACAAACGGTTTCAAGCGAGAAACATGAACAATTTCATTTCCACGGTGGCATCGATCGGCTGGGGGATCAACAGGCGTGACGTTGTAGTTTAATGGAGACGTTTGGCTGATGATCTCGTAGGGACCAAGGTAGCGGTGGTGGAATTTGTCACTAAGGCCAGAGGTGCGCAGTGGTGTATAAAGCAGTACTTCGCCACCGCGACGATAAAGACCACGCGATGCGTAGAATCGTAGCGACTCTTGCGGTCTTCCTGGCGCGCTGCTGTGTTGAGGCGGGCAAGATGACGGCATCTAGCCACATGAGACAAGAACTGGGTAGGTACTGATGTGGAGTAGTCGGGCGTAGAGAAGATGGAAGCGTCGAGAATTGTAGTGGGAGGACGGCCATAAACGAGGAAAAATGGAGAATAACCGGTAGTCCGCTGTGCTGCTGTGTTATAAGCGAAAGTGTCGAATGGTAGAATAGTGTCCCAATTTTGATGATCCGGTGTGATGTACATGGAGATCATATCCGATAAGGTGCGGTGGAATCGCTTAGTCAGCCCGTTAGTCTGGGCATGGTAGGTTCAGGTTGTCTTATGAAGGGTGGATGACGCGTGAAGAACTTCGGCAACGACTGCCGATAAGAAGGCCGTCCCGCGGTCACTTAGGAGCACCCGAGGAGCGCCATGACGCAATACAATTGATCCTAAAAAGAAATTTGCTACTTCTTGAGCGGAACCGGTCGGTACAGGTGCTGTCTCAGCGTAGCGTGTAAGGTGGTCGTCAGCTGTTATAATCCAATGGTTACCCCCATCGGAGAGAGATAGGGGACCATATAAGTCGATGCCGACTACGTCGAATGGCATGGCGGGACAGGGAATAGGTTGTAGAAGGCCAGCGGGCGAAGACGTCGGCCGTTTGCGACGTTGGCACAGAGGGCAGGATGCGACGTATTTGGCAACGCAGGAAGATAGGCCAGGCCAAAAGAATCGTTTTTTCACGCGGTCGTAGGCTTTGTCAACACCAAGGTGACCTGCAGTAGCGTCATCGTGGAGAGCCGCCAGTATACGTGGGCGAAGCACACGCGGCACGACTGGGATCCAGCGAGTTCCATCAGGGCAATACACGAAGCGGAGTAGGATGCCATCTTCGAGCTTAAAATTGCGAAGTTGTCGGCGAAGTCGAGCCTTTGGTGGGTCCGAAGAGCCAATAAGGCGGTCGATGATGGGTCGGCAGTAGGCATCGGCTAATTGCTGTGAGCGGAGAGCGGAGATTGGTTGGCTCATAGGAAGGGAAAGGCGCAGTATCTGTCACACTTGCTCTGTGGACACCTGAACCGCGCCGTAAGGGAAGGGATTAAGGTGGGAGTGAAAGTGGATAGAGAGAAAGGGGGGCTGTAGTAAAGTCGAAATTGTATTCTTGCAGGCGTAGAATCCAACGGCCAAGTCGGCCTGTCAAATGTTTGAGCGAAGACAACCAGCAAAGGGCATGATGATCGGTCACAACTGTGAAGTGCCGACCGTATAGGTAGGGCCGAAATTTTTGGACAGCCCAGACGACGGCAAGGCACTCCTGCTCGGTAATGGTGTAGTTTTTCTCAGCTGGAGTCATAGTCCGACTGGCGAAGGCAATCACTCTCTCACGCGAAGTTGCATCGCGCTGCAGGAGTACAGCTCCAAGACCGAGACCACTGGCATCAGTGTGCAGGATGGTTGGAGCGCTGTTACTGAAGTGGCCAAGAACAGGGTCTGATGTGAGGGCGTGCTTCAGATTATTAAAAGCGGCTTCGCACTGTTCAGTCCACACGAAAGGGCTGCGTGCTTTAAGTAGTTCATGAAGTGGAGCAGCAATACTTGCAAAATGCCTTATACAACGCCGGAAATAAGACGCGAGCCCGAGAAAACTGCACAATTCTGTAATCCGTTGTGGACGAGCAAAGTTCAACACCGCGATGATTTTTTCAGGGTCTGGACAAATGCCGTCATGGCTGACTAGATGTCCCAATATTTTAATTTCCTTCTGTGCAAAGTGGCACTTCTTGGTGTTGAGCTGAAGGCCCGCTGAAGCGAGATACCTGAGGACCTCATTCAGGCGCGTGAGATGGTCGTTAAATGTTTACGAAAAGATGACAATGTCATCCAAGTAACAGAAACAGGTTCTCCATTTTAGGCCACGAAGCACTGTATCGATCATTCTTTCAAATGTCGCTGGTGCGTTACAAAGTCCGAAAGGCATAACATTAAATTCGTAAAGGCCATCGGGAGTTGAGAAAGCGGTTTTTTCTTTATCGTCGTCGTGCATAGGTATTTGCCAATAACCTGAGCGGAGGTCCAAAGTCGAGAAATATTCGGCGCCTTGGAGAGAGTCAAGGGCGTCATCAATTCTTGGCATTGGGTATACATCTTTGCGAGTAATTTTGTTGAGTACCCAGTAATCAACACAAAAGCGTACCGAGCCGTCCTTTACTAACACTACTGGGGAGGACCATGGGCTTGTCGAGGGACGAATAATATTGCGATGGAGCATGTCATTTACATTTTCTTCAATTACTTTTCGTTCATAGAGGGAAACCCGATAAGGCTGTCAGCGAACGACAGAGTTACCTTCAGTAATGTTGCGATGGTGCGCAACACTAGTCCGACCCAGTGGTGGGGAAGGGGCATCAAAAATGGCTTGGTGGTGTTGAAGCAATGTCAGCAGTTCTTGGCGTTGGTTCGGCGTGAGGTTAGGATTAATAGTCTTTTTGAGAACAGAAAGAGAGACGTCTGGCGAAACACGGCGCTGAGGCAGAGGGGCGGTGAGCACCATCAAGGATAAAGGTTGAACATCCACCATGCAGGGGAGAGAAGTTCCTTTTAGGAGCTCGAGGGATTCACGTGAAGTGTTAGTGGCCGCTACTGTCGCTGAGCCGTTGCAGAACCTCACAAGACTAGACGGGAAGGCGATACCGCGTGCAAGATGACGATAAGATGGTGCGATGAGTACGTCCCCGTCAGTGATGTGGTCAGAAACAACGGTAAGCAGTTTTTCGCACTCAGGAGGCATAACAGTATCAGCGGCGGCAACGAGGGGATGATGTCGTTCAGAAACTTCAGATGAAAAATCCCTGTCTGTCATATGAATAACATGGTCGCCACAAGAAATTAACGCCGAAGCGGTTGACAAAAAATCCCATCCTAAAATCATCCGATGCGCACATGGTGAGAGCACAGCAAATTGCGCATGATGGCGAACGCCGTCAATACCAATTCGTACGGTGCACTTTGCTAAAGAGCGCAAAGGGACCTCATTGGCTCCACGGAGTTCAGGCCCATCATATGGTGTCGTCACTTTTCGCAAACGGTAGCACAGATCAGCATGAATGACAGAAATTGCAGCTCCTGTATCCAAAATCATGCTACCCGCTTAATCACTTGTGAATACTCCAAAGAAATCTGCTTACTGCACTTAAACTCTCTATCTCGCTGCCCACTCTAAAGTCGCGCCGCATCATTTCCCGTCTTTGCCTACTGCACAGCTTCTTTTGCCACCCTGCTTCCAGACACCCTTTGCTGCAACCACCGCTCAGAACATCCAATCGCCTAGGACACAGCCCCCCATAGCAGGTATCAGGAGCGGCACTTCAGCTATGAACAGTTCTTTTTCCCCAACGCGATTACTCTCTGGAATGCCCTACCTAACGACATTGTTACATGCGACGATCGCAAATCATTTCGCACAAAACTCGCTAGTCATTTCCAAGATGTGTAAGGATTTCATCTGTGTTACCATCAATCATTCATTGGCTTACTACTTTACTTGCCGCCACACGTGCATTTGTTGCTTTTCTGCATGATCCCACGGATACCTTGATGCACTTTATTTATTTTTCCTGCCTTTTACAATTTGTAGTGTTTGTGTTAACTGTGCCTGCCTTCATCAAGATTGTATTTACCCCAACTGTAGCCCCTCCTTATGTAATGCCCTTGGGCCCTTAAGGATGAAATAAATGAAATGAAATCAATGCTTCAACCGCTAATCCTTCAGCAAAAACAGAACTCACATTTTACGGGCGATCTGGAGCACTTTTGGTAAGTTCGCAGAGTGCAGTTTCACCTCCGGAAACTGCAACGCTTAGTTTTCCGGATGGTGGACAGGGTAGTTGTTGCGGGTCGGAGAGGGGAAACTGAGCGGCGGTATGGGGATAGGGACCGACGTCGGGATGCATGATTTCCACGAGGCTCAGGCGAGGATTCTGGAGGTGGGGATGATCATCGAGGTGGGCTTGGAATAAACCGGCGTTGATAATATGACGTTGATGGGATGTCACTTTCAAAGGTATCGTAACCACGGCGCTCATTCTGGAGGCGGCGACGACAGACGCGGGATATATGTTCTCGAATGCCACAGTAATAGCAAATTGGTCGGGAGGGGCGCCAAGGTTCGTAATAGGGTGGTGCAGGTTGAGCCGTCGCTATAGCATTGACGTGATTGTAGGTTGGTGCCGGTCGAGGCGGGGGAACTAAAGGGGGGGGGGATGCTGCGACGTGCGCGTAAGTCGGTACTGAGCGGGGTGCCGGAGGGCCAGATGTCATAGGTTGGGTGATTGTTGCCAGCTCTTCTTTGATGATGCTGCAGAGACCGGCGTCATTAGATGTTGCGGAAGAGTGATCGCACCCGTGTCGACAGACAGGCTTGAGGGCCTCGAGCTCCTCGCGGATGATGGCTCGAATAAGTGCCCGCAGGTCGAGATCAGCATAGGTCGGGCCAGTAGCGTTGGCGGACTGCAATCGGGACGACTGCAGCTGGTCGATGCGTTGGCAGGTCGTAATAATGGAATCAATAGTTGAAGGATTCTGAGCAACTAGGATGTTATATGCCGTAGAATTGATTCCTTTCAAGACGTGGTGCACTCGTTCAGGTTCCGCAATGGTGGGACTAATACGCCGGCAGAGTGCAAGTATGGCGTCTATGTAAGACTCATATGACTCATCAGGACCTTGAAGGCGTGAAGCAAGCTTGGTCTTCGCGATCTCAGTCCGAACTGCCGGGTCGGCGAAGTACTGTCGGAACTGCTGTTTGAAGGTGCTCCAGTTAGTTGTGTGGGGCTCGCAGTTGATGAACCAAGTCCTGGCGACCTCAATAAAGTAGAAAGAGATGTTGAGAAATTTCAAAGCATCGTCCCACCGGTTGTAGGCACTGCAGCGTTCGTACGTGTCAAGCCAGTCATCGACGTCTTCATCGCGACGACCAGCGAACAGCGTCGGGTCGCGCTGTCGTGTGGGCACAGTCGGAGGGTGTGGTGCAGCCGAGGTAGAGGGTCCGGCCTGTTTGTGGGTACTGTCGGTAGACATAGCGATGGTGGTAGTTGCCAAACGGCGACCGGAACGTAGCTCCAGCGAGAGGCAGGGCCCAAGGCAGCAAGGGGATCAAATTTCACCTCCACCACTTGTAAAAGAAGGCTAGGTCGAGGCGGCGAGGTCGTGACGACAAGGACAGCGAAGCCTTGTCTAGCGTTTTTAATCCGATCATGAACCCAGGCGCGCGCCGGAGCCGGCGCCGCGGGACGATGATGATGGTATGTACAAATGAAAGAAGAAGATCATGGCATGTACAAATGGAAGAAGGTCCACAGAAGGCTCACAATATATTTTATGGAATAGAAACAGTGTCGAATTATACCGAAAGTGGAAAAGGCAGATAAGGAACTAAGCTTTCTTTGATAACACAAAAGGCAGTGCCCTACTTTTTGAAGCCAGATCAGGGTTCCTTAGAACACTCAGCTACAAAAAGAAGAAAATAAACCAACAAGACACATGTGCAGCGTGTGGTGAATCCACAGAAACAAATGAACATCTTATACTCGAATTTGATGGTATCGATCCGGATATCAATGTAGGCGCTGTCACTCTTCCTGACGCCCTGGAATTTAGAGCTACCAGTTGTCAGGTCAATGAATCTGCGTGTCCAGCTAGCAAAAAGCGATTGGAAGAGTGGTGTCTTAAAAGTAGAAAGGTGACATAACGTTAGTATTGTAGGCTGGAAATAAAACTTCATTATATGGTTAGATGGTATGGTTAACCGATCTAAAACAATATTCAACATATAGGGGAAAAAATCTAGCATGACAGCAAATGCTACCACCCCGTTACAAAAGGGACACTCGTATATTCAATCCGTCTATTCATCCACCCAGAAGAACGGCCGTGAGATGCTTTGGAAGCATACTGTTGTGAAGACCCTTTCTTTATGTTAGAACCTGCTTAATTAGACGGCTTAAATGAATTTTTGTGAATATCATACAAGTATTTATTTTTACTCATGCATATCGCACTTTGAAGAAACGTAAATGCAATACTGAATATTCTTGTTATTTTATTCTCACTAATAATCTTGAACGGTTGCACCAGAGAGAGTCGTGGTGCATCGTTCGAACAGCAGCGGACAACGTAAGTCGCCGTCATTTACAAGATCTGGCTCGGAAGAAATTTTCGGCGTGACTCACTGAAGGAGAGGGCGAACCGGCTCTCCAAAGTCCAAAAGAACCATCGCTCACTTTTACTAAAATACGGCTTACTAATTCACTAATAAGAGCATTTGAAAATACAGGCGAAGGTGAGGAGGGTATAGTGTTCTAGCGAGAAAGTGGGTGCGACTCTTACGAAGAAGGGCGGGAGCGCAGTTGCTGTGTCCCGCCACTAACATATACGCGGAAGTCGCACCCAGTCACCTAAATGCAACAGAACGGTTCGAGAGTCGAACGGGCGCGGATCAGTAAACGAGAGAGAGAGAGAGGCATAGTGGCTTTCTCTCTCTACAATACAACCACTGCTCGCTTCTGAGTGACGCAGACCTAATTGAGCTGATGAGCCGTTCTGAGCCGTTCACTAAGAGAGAGAGAGAACTTTATCGTCGGGAATAGTGTTACTGGGTCTTAGTGGAAGAGCCAAGTGGCCGTTAGCTGGCGGCTTGCGACGACTTCTTCAGCACTCGGTGTAACTCGCACCTTCATGGGGGCCAAAGAGCTGACGCGAAGCTATCATCACCATTATATTACCCCTGATTCTGCAAGGGGGCCACCCATCATGGCTGCAGGTTGTCTGCTCATTCATGTTTAGAGCAGGACAATTGCGGCGCGCGAAAGGGCTGGTGACACTTTCGGTATCTACATTTAGAGGAGTTTCTTTGGAGATGAAAAAAAGGCACACTTGAGGTTGCGTAGACGCAAATAAGAAAACTAGAGTTCCTGAAGGTGCTTTCTGAATGTACGTTCCATTTTGCTGTGCAGATAACAATGTTGCAGAAAACCCAACCACGCCGCGCATGCGTCTATTGTCCCTCTTACCTTCGTCCCCTCCTTTGTTTTCTTCTCTATATACTTCCGAGCTGGAAATAAAACGTCCTCTTTTTTGTTCTGTGAATCTGCCGGGTTTTCATCGCGTAGCTGCCAGCCTTTGGCTGGTGGAACGTATCACAATTATTCTCTAAAGAGAATATTTTGTACGTAAAGCAATTAACCTCAAATCAGTTCTTACAAAAACTGGATGTAATTTCCTAAAAGGGCTGCCATCAATAAGTGATTGGCTTCAATCGCCTATTTTTTATAGTGTATTCTTAGTCCTTGGCGTGAGCTATCGGGCAAAGCATATATATATTGCAAATAGAAGAATAGCTACATCAAATCATATAATGAGCCTTTTAAGGATCTTTTGCGTGCACATACCATCCTCATCATCCCGCCTTCAACCCTGACACCGTCTCGACCTGGCCTTCAACACGATACATATGAGAAGATTTGTAACGTTTTTCAAATTTCACTTAAAATACTACGGGAATCGAATCACTGTGGCCTTCTCGAAAATGGGTATTGCGTACGTAACAGCGCAATATTCATGACTAGAATAAAGCGTACAGCTATAAGCGAAAGTCATGGCTGGCAACCACAAATGTGTGCGTAGCTATCAACTTTTCCTTGATGGCACGACCGTTCAATATATAAAATTTCAAAAGTACGACTATGATTCTGTTTGACTCAGCTCTCCCACAGCGCATATTGGAGCCCTCTACGCATCTTCTTTCATTTGTGGATACTACCCTAGTGAAAAACGCCATATGAGTCACAATAACCTCATACAGATTTCTCATACTAAACTCATACCAATCTCATTATTTCTCATATATTTCTCATATGATGAATGAGTTAGTATGAGATTACATGAGATTTGTGTGAGATTAGTATAAGTTTAGTATGAGAATTTGTATGAGGGTATTGTGACTCAGAGTTTTTTCACTAGGGTATGATATTTTTACATTTTTACATACCATGATATTCTTCTTCCATTTGGACATACCATCGTCATTGCCCCGCGGCGCCGGCCCCGGCACACGCCTGGGTTCACCATCGGATCAAATGCTGACACAGTATACCTTGCCTTGCATTCACGACTTTGCTGTCTCGGCCTGGCCTTCTTTCACAAGTGGTGAAGGTGAAATTCGATCCCCTTGCTGCCTTCTGCTCTGCCTCGCACTGGAGCTACGTTCCGGTAGCCGCTGGGCATCAGCTACCATCGTCATGTCAACCGAGAGCAGTCCCGATCCGACTGAACCCTCTACCTCGGCTACACCGCCGCTCCCACTGTGCCCACACGACAACGCGATCCGCCGCTGTTCGCTGGTCGTCGCGACGAAGACGTGGATGGCTGGTTCGACACTTAGGAACGCTGCAGTGCTTACAACCGGTGGGATGATGCTTTAAGATTCTTCAACGTTTCTTTCTACCTTATTGAGGTCGCCAGGAATTAGTTTATCAACCGCGAGCCCCACACAACTAACTGGCCCACCTTCAAGCAGCAGTTCCGACAGTACTTCGCTGACCCGGCTGTTCGGACTGAGATCGACAAGAACAAGCTCGCTTCCCGCCTTCAAGGTGCCAATGAGACATATGTGTCTTCCAAAGAGGCCGTACTTGCACTCTGCCGACGTATCAGTCCCACCATGCCGGAACCTGAACGCGTAGACCATGTCTTGAAAGGATTCAAATCTATGGCTTATAACACCCTAGTTGCCCAGAATCCATCAAATGTTGATTCCAGTATTACGACCTGCCAACGCCTCGACCAGCTGCAGTCCTCCCGATTGCAGCCCAGCTTCGCTTCTGGCCCTACTTCTACTGACTTCGGTCTACGAGCCCTGATTCGAGCGATAATCCATGAGGAGCTCTAAGCTCTCAGTCCTTTCTGCCGGCACGGGTACGATAATTCTTCTCCCCCTTCTAATGACGCCGGCCTC
>JAJIZL010031806.1:0-36541 GCA_023969395.1 Amblyomma maculatum | reverse complement strand
TTGAATGTGTACCTTGCCTGGCTCCCGTACCGGGCCCAAGACTTCAGAGACTCGCATCGGAATGTTGTGGACCTCAACTAAATTAGTTCCATTGGCCAATTTCAAATGTCTCATGTATGGATGGTCACCTGCAAATGGGTACAATCTAAAGAGAAATTGGTGGCTTGCGGTGATCTAGTTGTTAAGGACCCCCGCTGTGTCGTCGTTGTCCCAGAACCAAAAGTGGTAAAATTGAAGCTTCTATGGGCTCCCTAGCGCTTGGAAGCCGCCTTCGTACGTGATGCACTAAAAGCGTACGGGAAGGTGACTGATTTCGACAAAAAACTGGAAAGCAACGGAAATGGAGGATTTGAGAATGCTAAACCGGGATGTTGTTGTGTCTCTCGCTGAAGGAGTCGGCACTGGCGACGTCTCACAAGTACTGACTATTTCTGGTATACATAGCCTTGTTTTAATACCAGGCAGGCCACCGCTATGTCTTCGATGCAACCATGTCGGTCATATTCGTAGCACTGCTTACGCAGCGTTGTGAGAACTTCCACGCTTCGATCACATCACACAAAAGTGCGCCGTTACCTATGCGAATCAGCTGCGGCATCGTGTGTGTCCCCCGACGACGCTCTACAAAAGCATATAATGGACGCAACGGAAGTGCTTGACGCGGCTGGTGTCTTTCCAGCCGGTACTGTGGACACGGCTTCCTCAGCTAATACATAGGTTGTTCCTCAGGTTGACTCTTAGGAGAGCGAGAAGAATGGGGAAGAACGTGAGACGATGCCTCGATATGAGACGCCAAATTCAGAACATGGTAGGGAGCCTGCCACCTGCTCTAATCCTACCAAAGATGCCGCCCGGTTCCTCCAGCCGCTGAGGTCAATGCTGAGGAAGAGCTTGCAGGTCAGGCCACTCATCCTGCAATTGAGGCCGTCGCTCCTGTTAAGGAGCATCTTCATAAGCGCCATGTACATTGCGCATCTAACTCAAGTGAAGATTGTGATCCTGTAAGCGTGAAGCATCGCCGCCACCGGCACACGTCGAAACACAAGAGGAAGTGCAACGTTCGCATTGCCGCAGTCGAAGTAGAGGTCCGGAGGCGATTTCGCCGTCTCTAGAGAGACAATGCAAGTCTAGTTAGCATTTGTGTCGTCACCAGGGCGACCCGTGAGGAGCTAGTGTTTGCAACGCTGAATCTGCGAGGCCTTAGATCTAATCAGAAGCAGGAGCAAGTTCGCCGACTTTTCAGCAGCAGGCAGCTTGATTTTGTCGCCATCCAAGGAACCAAGATTGAGAGTAAGCACGACACAGAGAGAGCACTATGACCATTTTTTCTGATTACAATGTTATTGTGACGCGTGCTGTTGGACGTTCGGCGGGTTGCTTCTTGTTTTTGCGAAAGGCTCTCCCTTATTCTACGTTATCTTACTATACCGACTCTGAAGCGCGGCTAATAAACTAGATTTTTTGCTCCACAGGAAGCCATAGAGACTTTTCAATATTTATGCGTCCAATAGTGCAGCTGAGCATGTTGATATGTTTCAACGCATGGCTAACCTTCTAGACTGTGATAAGAACGTTGTGCTAATGGAAGACTAATTGTGCATTTTCCTGAATGGTCGTGCCGTGCGTAGTGCACAGAGAGAGTAGTGGTGAAGCGTTGTCGCGTGTTATATATTGCCGCAATGTTATCTTACTGGCGTCGCCATGTGGCGAGCTCGGTAGACTCGCACGCGCTCGTCTTCTTTGCTCTCGGTGCTCGCCCGCCAGTCGGTTGCGTGCCTGATCTTGCCGATGCTTTTACTTAGTTCTAAGTAAACCTGCTGAACCAGTTTCACTGGCTTCGGTGATAATAATATTCAGGACTTATTGACGCAAGGGCCTCATGTCAGGCAACTACACTATTTACGCATATCCAGAGAGGTTCCACGCGCGCCTAGACAGTATTAATGTTTCTTCTTCGCTGGTTGCTCGGGATTTGTTTTGTGAAACTGTGCCAGTTCCTTTTTCAGATCAGATTACCCCGCCGGGGTGGTTACGGCGCTCGACTACTGTTCCCAAGGACGCGGGATCGAATCCCGGCCTCGGCGGCCGCTTTTCGATGGAGGCGAAAAGCAAGGCGCCCGTGTGCTGTGCGATGTCAGTGCACGTTAAAGAACCCCAGGTGGTCGAAATTTTCGGAGTCCCCCACTACGGCGTCTTTCATAGCCTGAGTTGCTTTGGGACGTTAAACCCCACAAACCAAACCAAACCTTTTTCAGATCATTGTATAGTGGTTGCTCCGCTCAGGAGAACTTATTGTTTTAGGCTGCAATAGGAGCTTTGAAAGCTGTATTCATCGCTTATAAACGACCATAAGTTTACCTTTCGGATACGCTCACGGCTGCAAGTGTGTTTGACAGGTATCATGCCAGCATTTGCAACTGGCGAGGCGTTTAAACAAGGTGCAAGCGAGAGCTATTGAAATTGGGTCTGTTAGGTCATTTTTCAGGAAGGTGCAAGAGAGGCCATCGCTTAAGAGTTTGTATAATCTCTATGAATTAGAAAATGAGGCACCTGGTGTAAATTTAGATGAAATTGCTAGGGTGAAGTGGACCTACAAGAACAGGACGCTGAAAGGTGCAGGGGTGCCGAGTTCAATCTCGTACAAATCGTGCTGTGCACTGTGAAACCCACACGCGACAAGCTGTACTTGACGAGCACCGTCGTGCAACAGCCAATACGGGAATGATATCGAATGGCATATCTACTAACAAAAACATGTGATATCATCTCTGTGTTTGAGAACTATTACACGACACTGTTCAGGGACGCTTCTGCTGCTCCTAAATCGGACATGCTAGCTAACTTTACAGCTCTTATAACGCCTTTATCAGATGATGACCGTGCTCTTATCAACGACCCTTTCGCGTCGGATGACATAGAGAAGGCAATTGGCCAATTACACCTCTCTAAACCCCATGGCCCTGGTGGCATATCATGCGAGTTTTACAAACCCTTTAAACCTTTGCTGAACCCTGCCTTGGTGCAGATTATCGCTTTACGTTTTGATGTGGGGGTCCTTCCTCAGGCCTTTACTAGGACTCACAATCTTAATTCCAAAGACTACGGATAAAAAAGTGCTCTCAGTTGATGGCTAGAGGCCAATCACGTTGGCAAATGTGGCTTACAAAATTTTTGCGAAAGTTCTTTCAAAGTGTTTACAACATGCGATGACGGTTCTCATTGGCCCTCATCAGACGTGTGGCTTGAGTGGTCGCTCCATACAAAATAACATACACATTGCACGTACAATTCTTGAATCTTGCTCTGGCTCTTATGTGCAGCTTGCTCTACTCCAAATTGACCTTGCGAAGGCATTATATCGTGTCCGGCATTCGTTTCTGTTTTCTCTTCTTGAACGTGCAAATGTTAGCTCACCTGTACTTAAAGGGGTGCAACTTTCCACTCGCTTGATTGTTAATGGTCACCTGTCAGAACCTGTGGCAATTGTATTATCCGTGAAGCAAGGCTGTCCTATGTTACCACTACAATTTGCCCTCTACCTAGAGCCATTTTGTTCGAGTGTACTGCGAAGCAACAATATTCGTGGTTATGTTGTCTTTATTAAATTATATCAATGTGCTTGCGTACGCCGGGGATTTCGCGTTTTTCGGCAGTGACAAACCCAGCTTTGAGAAAATTTGAGAAACCCAGCTTTGAGAAACCAGACGATTGCGATACTACCAGCCGACAAAGGAAACGTCAGTGTTGTTCTCGACCGTGAATCTTATAAAGCCAAAATTGAAGATTTGCTGCAGGACCCGACAACTTACAGCCGCCTAGCCAAAGACCCCACTTCTAAAGTTCAGAGGGACCTTCAGAAGATGCTTTCAACGATTTTTCAATTTCTTCCGCCGTCAAAAAGAAGCCTATATTACAAGCTACTCTGCACAAATGGATCGGCTCCAGCTATCTACGGACTGCCGAAAGTTCATAAGGAAGGGGTTCCTTTGCGTCCGATTGTGGATTTTACAAGGTCACCACTGCAAAGTTTGTCTCGCTACTTGCACAATATTTTATCGCCTTTAGTTGGCAAGACTGAGACGCATATACGGAACACATTGGACTTTATTAACAAAGTGAAAAACGTCGCACTTGAAAGCGATGAAGTGTTGGTTTCCTTCGACGTTTGCTCCCTTTTCACGAGTATTCCGGTTAACCTGGCGGTGGAAACCTGCAAGCTTCGTTTGAACGAGGACTCCTCTCTTGAAGAGCGCACACCTTTCGAGGTACCCGACCTATGTAAGCTTCTTTCTTTTTGCCTTGCAAATACCTATTTCCCGTACGGTGGCAATTATTATCGGCAGACCTTCGGCACAGCCATGGGTGCAGCAATTTCAGTGACGGCGGCTAATCTGACAATGGAAGCCATCGAGACAAAAGCCCTTGAAACATTCGAGCCAAGGCCTAAATTATTCGTCAGGTACGTGGACGATTGTTTCTGCATCTTAAAGAGACAACACGTCCAGCGTTTCTTGGACCACCTGAACGGCATAGAATCCTCAATCAATTTCACCGTAGAAGAGGAGGTGAATGGCTGAATATCGTTCCTCGACACTCGTGTGATCCGAAAACCCACGAGACTGGATTTCACCGTGTACAGAAAGCCTACACACTCAGGCCGTTATCTTGACTTTTATTCTGTCCACCCGATGGCACACAAGCGATCTGTTGTCTGCTCCTTGATCAAAAGAGCAATAAACACGTGCTCTAACGAGCAGTCCCTCAAGGAAGAGCTGAAGACTGTCGAAAAGGATTTGACGAGAAATGGCTATCCAAGAAGCTTTGTGGCAAACACAAAAAAGAAACTCCTACAGCGACCGCCACCTTCTGACGTTTCCGATGCCTCTAAGCCAAAACGAGCAAGCATCCCTTACATCCCACAGATTAGTGAAGCGCTTGGTCGGGTATTCCAAAAGTACGGCGTGCAAGTTGCCCACGTTCCAACGAGCAAACTTAGGCACGAGCTTGTCAATGTGAAAGACCCCCTTCCCCTTAAGAGATATCCTGGGGTCGTGTACAAGATTCCGTGCGCAGATTGCGACCGCAGTTATATCGGAGAAACAGGAAACTGGTGCAAACGGATACAGCAGCACAAAAATGATGTGGCGAAAGGACACAGTGCTACTAACGCTCTGGCCGAACATGTGCAAGAAACTGGACACGCCATCAATTGGGACGGGGCACGTGTGCTTGCCAGAGAACGGATCGCTGCTAGACGATTGTATCTAGAGTCTTTGATGATTCAGACCACTCATGGCACGCTCAATCGGACGCAGGGGAATCTACCATCTGATTATGCTAGATCATTACGATGCATTTTAAAGAAGCTATAAACGCATGCTGTATGTCTGGTTTCCCCATTGTGAACAAGGAAGCCGTAGGGCTTCCGAAACGTCATTTCGTTTTTATTAAACTTTGACTTGGTCAGTGACCCTATAATTTTCTTTATGCCACCACCTGACCAGACGATATTTCGTCGAACTCTTGATTACGAGAAAATTATATGAACCATTAAGCAGTTTGGTATTGTATGTGGCGCTAAAATGAATAGGTCTGTGGTTCGGTTCATGGGGAGCAATGCCGGCTCATTATGCTGCGATTGAATGGTCTCGTATTCCCCCTAAATGCCTTTGAGTTCCCCTTCAACTTTCAGTCTTTTTGGCGCTACTACAAAGAGCGGGTCTCGGTACTCCGAGGCTATGCCGAGACGCTTCTTTCGCGTCGCATATCAATTTTTGGTCGAGCACAGGCCTGTACCATGTTTCTGGCTACAAATATATATTGTTTTAAGGTACTTCAATGCACGAGGAATTACATCCAAAGCTTTTACTGAACGTTTGCGACGTTCATACGGTCCTCCACTCTTGAGCCTATGCGGCGCGATAAGCTAGTCAGGCCTGTTTCTTATGGCGGACTAGGTTTGACACATCTTTATGTCAGACATTTAGTTGCTGGTTGCTTCTTTTTCCGTAGTAGCTCTGTTCCAATTACCAGATCATTCCGGTAAACTAATTTTGTGACCATTCTTCCCAACGTAGTGTTCTCTTCCAATTTTAGCAATCGGCCCTTAATATTTGGTTTCATGAAAGAATTTGCGATTCAGGGCTTTTTCTGGCAGTTCGTTTTCTTATGAGTACTTATTCTCTGTTTCACGGAACAATTTATACAAAGAATTGATATCTATGTGGTTCCCTACTTCCTTATATCATTCACTTTATTCTAATTGTATGGGGCATAATGTGTTAAAAAGGTTGCGCAAAATGCCGATCGCGCATTCTACTAAAACATTTTTCTTGAAACTTAATTCATGCCGGAGTTCTGCCGGGTAAAGTGCGGCGTCACAAGAAAAATATTTTTCTTTCTTCTGTTAATTGTAGGCTATGTGATACACCTGAAACCATCGAAAACTGTTTTATTGCCTGCAAAGAGGCAATATTATTTCGGGATGTTCTGCAATGAACACTGAAAAAAGGCTTTGTACTATATTCCCACCGTGTGCATTATTAATAGCCACCGAACATGACCAAGAACAATTTCACAAGATTCTCTTCCTTGGGCTGCACAATCTGTGGAAAACGCGTATGGTTGGACCGTTATGCTATGCCTCTCGTTTCCCCCAGTATTCATTTCGGCCAGATGGTGCACCAGCTTAAAGACACGAAGACAGTGAGTATCAACCAGGCTGGCTGACATTGTTGATGTGTTGTCGTTCCTTGCCACCGTTTTAGTGAATTTGTGCTAAGTTGTGTGGTGCGGTGTTGTGTGTTTCAATTGGACTTTTCGCCTACAGGCTGATTACTCTGTAAGTAATGTATATAGCTCTTTCCGGCATTTAAAGGCATGTAATAAATGCCATGCTGAAAACAAAATCCGGGATGTGGCGCCGTCGGTAAAGCGCTGGGCTGGGGTTCCAAAGGATGATGGTTCGATTCCTGGTTGAGACAACGTTTATTAATTAATTTTAACTCGCGCAGTCGTAAACGTGACACCTCTGCTGAAACCTTTTGGTCGACAACCTTTCGTCGACAAAGATGCGGCATTAAGGCTTTTCGCCTTAATATATTTCATTCAACTAAGCGTAAGCACCAGTTCTACGTTCTCAGGCCGCTACAATAATAGAATAGGTCCGCCTATTCTGCATATGATATGATCTTGTCTGAATTTTGAATGTTCACAATGTATTTTGTATTAAAGAGAAGGATTAACGGGCCTAGAAATGATTCTTTTTATTTATTCGAATACCTCACGGGCTCCGATTAGAGTATTATGTGAGGGGGGTTACATAACTGGGGTGCAAAAAAGAAGCATGTAGAAGATGGTTATTTTAACATCGTTATTTTCAAAACGTTAACATTATACAATGGCAAACACAAGAAAAGAGAACAAAATTTGAAAAGCACACTATAGAAATACACTTCAGTAACAGCACACTTCAGAACAAAATGTTGCTTATTTTTTCTTTGAAAATAACATAATCTGAAGTGTAAACAAAGTTATCAGGAAGACTCTTCCAATAAATGATGGCACGGGGCAGGGCTGATGAGTAGAATGCAGTGGCTCTTCCTGAAAGGCGTTTAAAACTGAGGTGATTATGCAATGGGTGAGATGTGCGGGCCGGCTTTGGGAGAGGTAGTGTGAAGGAATGATGGCTATAAACAATTTTATGGAAGAGACAGATAAGTGCTATTGTTCTGCGAGATTCTAAGGATGGAAGGGATAACGACGCCTTATTGTTAGTTATACTGGAATGTCTGCAATAGTTGCGAGAAATGAAACGAGCGGCACGATTTTGTACATAGCCATTTGCAACACTTTCGCTGGGAATAAAAACCATTTAAAGACGTACTGAGAGCGGGAACCAAAATATCTTTTAATACAATGATTTTCTTGCCCCTACTACAAGGTAATGCCGGTTCTTTTAGGAGCCTGACCAACCTAGTTCACAGTATGCTTCGGGTTATTTTCTAACACTTGGGAGCAAAACGCTCGCCGGTAATTATCTGCGATCCGATTGTTTACTTTAGTGTGCTATAGTTATGACAAAAACGCGGTTTTCAAAAAACATGTCCGCGACTCAGAAAGAAAGCACACAACCTCTGCAATAGTAGGTGGCATAATAGACTGTGTGCAACTCTGTCTCAAAATTATTCAAGGGCCAAGACTACTTACATGAAAAGCAACACCAAGTTGCATAACGCATTAATTTACCTGTTGCAAGATTTTGCACCTTGCTATAGAAAGCGCGATAATTTACAAGCAATTCTGTTTGAATTCACCACCACACCAGCGATCCGAGCAGCATAACTTCAGAGATATATTTTCGGAAAGAATAGCGTATTCTGTGATTTCTCCGAATAATAAGCTACGAATATTTTCCCAGTGCTAAAAGGTCTCCAGTCCCGCTTGGTAAGGATCCAAGAGGCAAGCAAAACAATAGGGTGGTTAATTCCTCTCTAGTATACGTATAGAGGAAATACGGTCATCACACTGTAAAAGCTTTTTTGCATCAAATACATATTTTTAAACGTTTACCTGCAAGCACACTTTATGCATGAAATTTCATTTTTAAGTTCTGCAGACAGTGAGTTCATGATTTGAAACCAAGTTTTACGACGCACATATATGCGGCTTGGAAACGCAGAAAGTTACCCAGAGACCAAAATGACCTGTTGATTCCCTGGGTCCTTACTGGAAACCGCGCTAATTCAGGTAACTATACCGTTTGTCAGACATGAGTCGAATGGAATATAAATAACGCAAAAAGACTAGGGGATGCTAAAAATCAGTATCTGCTGTGGTTTATGAAATGAAACTGTTGCATTCAGTTTACATCTCCATTCCAAAGAAAGGCAGTGCCAAAAATTGTTCCAACTACCGCACGATCGCGCTTATTTCGCATGCAATAAGGTGATGTTGAAAATTCTATAAGGTAGGCTGCAGCAGTATGTGAATCGCGAGCTTCCGGACGTGCAGCTGGGTTTCGCAAGGGCAGAGGAACTAGAGACCAGATTGCTAACCTTCGCTGGATCCTGGAAAAAGCAACAGAGTTCCAGAACCCATCTACTTCTGCTTTATTGTTTATGCGAAAGGGTTTGACTGCGTAGACCACAGCACGTTGTGGCAAGCTCCCCAAGAGATGTGAGTTCCAATTCACCTCATCTGTCTCCTCAGGAACCTATATGAAAGGCAAGAGGCCACTGTCGGAACTGGGCATGGTCTTGCTGATTGGTTTCCGATTGAGAAAGGAGTGAGACAAGGCTGCATACTGTCGCCCAGCCTATTTAACCTATATGCTGAGTGCATCATGAGGAAAGCCGGTCCGGACGAGTCTTCAGCTGGAGTGAACGTTGCTGAAAAACGTATCTACAACCATAGATATGCGGAAGATAGCAGTTAAATGGCAGAAAAGGAAGTGGAACTCGAGAGACTTCTGATGCGCGTACAAGAAGAGAGTGAGAAGTTTGGGCTTATACTAAACATTAAAAATACAAAGATCATGGCACCTTACCCTATCAAGTGCTGGAGAATCAAGGGACAAGAAGTAGAAGCTGCGACAGATTTTCTCTTCTTGGGCTCCAAGATTACCCTGGAAGGAGACTGCAGCCATGAAATTAGAAGACGCCTGCTTCTGTGAAAGAGAGCCATGGCTAGCCTTGACCGCCTAGTAAAGAGCAGAGACATTAGACTGCCAACCAAGATCTGTATAAATCGTGCTATGGTTTTTCCAGTTGTGATGTATGGATGCGAGAGTTGGACTGTGAAGAAGGCTGACCGCCGAAGAATTGACGCATCTGAACTGTGGTACTGGCGGAGACTCTTGAGAGTTCCTTGGACTGCCAGAAGATCCCATCAGTCGATACTGTCGACCATAAACCCTGACTCCTCATTTGATGGTCAAACTCTAAAGTTAAAGTTCAGCTACTTTGGTCATCTGATGAGAAGAGAGGAGTCGCTGGAGAAAGATTTGATACTGGGAAAAGTTGAGGATCACCGGAGAAGGGGTAGGCAGCGAACGCGGTGATTAGATAGCATCCTCGAGGCGCAGCAGTTTAAGTTATGTGATGTTAGGAAGATAGTGAGAGACCGGAAAGCGTGGCGTGATAAGGCTCATATGGTCACGAATAGTCAGACACGACTGAACGACTGAACTGAACTGACGAAATGAAATCAAAAGGAAAGAATTCACTTTGCTCTCCTCGGTTAATGCCATCTAATCTAAGGACCCCAGCTACAGCGGGCTGGCATAAGAGAGAGGGAGTGGATTGCAAGGTGCACAGAAAAACTAGAAAAAGAAACGTTAATAAATTATTACCGGTCAATAAGTACGACTGACAATCAGGGTATTGGAGTTGTAGTAAATGGTACCTATTCAATGATATATGACTTCCTGTTATAGCCCAAATTTCAGTTTTGGATTGGTAACTGATGAACAGCAACTAACTGAGGCTTGCAGCTAGTCCGGTTCAATTTGATTCAACATAAAAATCAAACAGTAAGGGGGTTTTTGATGTGCCAATTTCAAAATTTATGAAATCCGACAAATAAAACAGTAATGACCCTTTTACACTAGGCCGACGCGACGCCGATGCCGATGCGACGCCGACGTTGGTGGTCGGCGGGTCGGTCGGCCGATCCTGTCGGTGATGCACCGGTCAGTCCCACTAGGCCGACAACGACGCCAGCACGACCAACGACCGTCTGTCGTCGTAGTGTGACAAGTTCCCAGACCAGCGACGCCGACAAAACGCGTCGGCCGACGGTCGCCCGATCAGTCCTCGGCAGATCGTCGAGCAAGCGAAAATGAAAGGCCGACAAACGACGTACTGTGCATGGCTGCACTTCCCTGTGTCATATACATGCTAAAATATAGGCAAGGAAGGATAGCGGTTCATATTATCACGCTTGGACACTCGCGGGTGTGCTTTTTTCGTTGAACGTGAGTCGACGTCGGCCCCGTCGAAGGCGAGTAGGCCTAGCGAGCCCGCAGGAATCGTGTGTGCGATTTCGGCGATCGTGGGGAGCAAATTATCATGTTGTAGTGAGTGCGAACGGTCATCGAGGGTAGGTTCGGATATAGTGACCTAAGACCGACGTTTGCTTTTATCACGGGACGCCGGTACAGAAAGCAGTAAGCGCCGGCGTAACCCGATCTGCCGAGTAATGTTAAGGGCAGCTGGTAGTAGTCGGCGCACTCTTGGGACGCAAGCATCTCCTTTGCGAGTGCCCTGCTTTTTCAAGCGAAAGATATGCGCTGCGTTCGGCTCTGGACCATCTTGACAGCCGTCCTTTCACAGAGGAGAAAATCCTCGGCCCATGGCGTTTAACGGCAAAGCCTTCAAAGCACTTATGTGTTTTATGAGAGACACAAACTTGAGAAACTGTGACTGTGCTCCTCGCCGCCTTACCTTTCCTATAATTCTCTTCTATCTTTCTCCTTTAAACTCCTCATTCCCCTTCCCCAGTGCAGGGTAGCAAACCGGAAGCTTTCCTGGTTCACCTCTCTGCCTTCTCTCTCTTTCTCTTTCTCGCTCTTGGGACGCAAATAACACCGTTTTAACTCATGCAAATGGTTGCCAAGCAATACTTCCGGATAAAAGGAATCAGAATCGAGCATTGATGGCATCGAAGAAAGCAAATACAATTAGCAGGAAGCGCCGCTCTCGTGCGATGTCAACAACCAAATCCCAAACATTTCTCATGCGGTATATCGCCTGATTTGCATTTCTTGCGGAGTTATCGCATTGTGTAAATGCGTAATGTGCAGTCGTAGCCTGAGAAAAGAAAATACCCGAGTAGAGCCCGGCAGGCGGTTGTATTGCCATGAAAACGAGCAGCGTGTGTGTATGCACACAAATGTAAACTGCAGCGTCGTTGGCATGCACTCGTCGTCATTGGCGCATTCCCGATAAAATTTCTCGCTCACACGGGAAAGGGCAAAGCATTTACTATTATCATGAAGCATTCATTTAGCGAATACGTACGCTATTTGGTGAACAAGTGGTAAAAAGCGAGAAGCCGGTATCGAAATCAGTAGCCCCGGGGTCTGCAGCAGACGAGAGACGCGGCTGTGGGCGGGGCGAGGTGAAGGCAGCGACTGCTATTGGTCGGCGCGGGCAGTGAGGCATCGCGTCGTCGTAGTGTGACTAGGATTTCGGCCGACAGCAGCACGATCGCTTCGCTTTCGGCGTCCGCCGACCAACATCCCTGTCGGTCGGCCATCGGCGCGCTGTCGGCGTCGGCGCCGTGTGACAAGCACGACGACCACGCAAAAGACGCGTCTGGCGATGGTCCGCCGACGTAGATCGGCCTAGTGTAAACGGCCCTTAAGCCGACCAATTGTTACAGCGCAATTATATACCTTACCAAAATGCTTTGTTGGGGCGAGTTGGTACACATTCATTATTATGTTAAACAGCGCGAACAAGAAGACAAAGGACAAGATAAAAGGAAGCCACAGTACAAGCCCTGACTCACAACTACGCCTAGGCCTTTACTCCAAGGCCCAGATAAAAACAAACATGACGAAAACGAAACAATAACATGAAACAACCCCTGGGTTCACCTGCTGCACAAATAGTCACTCAAAAAAGACATCTCTTTGCTTGAAAGTGCAAGAAAGGTCTTGCTGACACGCTTACTGTCCGTTGAAATAAAATATGTTTCAACTATATATCTCATCATCTTTTCTTTGTGGCGATACAAAATCCTAACCTGGGGCCCTATTCTCGACGCACATGGCCGCCGTTCGGCGCCATTTTGTTCTCTGATTGGTTCGCAGAACAGTCACGTGTTTCAAATTTGTGGCGCGAAATTTCGGTGTGTCAGAACGACTTTTTGCGGTGACGTAAAAATGATGTGAGCGTGAACAACGATTTTTAGCAGTGGTATTCATAATGCATGCAGGGTATAAATATAAGTAACTGTGGAGGGAAAACAGAGGTATATATAATAGAATAGGAAGCACTTACGCTTGTATTACGAATGGGCTGGAATGAACCGCCCACTGTCAGGAACAGACTCCTGAAATCTGATTGGCTGACGTTGTGTGGCGGCAAATACGTCATGCATAAACATTTATGATGACGTCAAAATGACGTTTCATTACGCAAATGATGTTCTGCCATTGCTGTAAGTGACCAATGTTGGATGGCACATTTTAGCCACTAGAGGCGGCCGCGAAAATAACATGGCGAATTCGAAGTGCAGTGTAACCGTAGTTTGGTAGAGAGTTTGGAGGGTGGTGAAGTAAGCTGACACATATTGTAAATGCAGAAAGCACTGAAACGACATCATAAGAAAACTTTTCAGCTGCGTCATCTTTTAGAGGATTAATAATGAAGACGCAGATTTACAGCCGCACGAGGGTCGTAGCTAACCTCCTGTTGCAAATTATTTGCTCTCATAAAAAAACCATCAATCCGCACCTTCGTTTCCAGGGGCAGCAAGGCGGCCCGCTAACTCAAGTGGTTGATCTGCGCGAGACGAAGCATTTCAGAGAGCAACAGAAAGGGAAGTTGGGTGAGTTGTAGGTTGTTCAGGATTGTTTCGTGGGCGCTCTTTAAAATGCAGACAAAGAAGAGAAATAAAGGCGCCAATGCCGCGTTTTCTTCTCTTTGTCTCTGTGTTAAACAGTGCCCACCAAACCCTCATGGATTTCAGAGAGCACCGCGATGCTTTCTAATTATCTGTCTGATCGGTTACCTGATATTACATGAGGGGTAATATGATTCGATGGCTGCGCAGAAACTTCGCGGAACAGGCAGCGCTGGATCACCAAACACTTTTCTAAACATCGACCTTAAGCACTGCCTTTTTTGTTTTGCACTATGCACACACTGCAATTTTAATCAATAGAGCAGCCTTTCCACGATGGGCAAAGCAAGCAAAAATACTCACAGCTTCTATTTTAATAAAATAATGCATGTTCCATCTACGTGTAACATGTTGACTAGCCACATGTGATGTGTTTCCTATATAAAGTTTTCATTTAATTGCGTGCAGGCTCCCCATTGCTTATTTTTTAGAAAAACATAAGTACTCCGGAGGACGTTATGACGATACGCTATAATCATATGATGTAGTTGAGTGACATTTTCTGTTAGTTGCTTTTTTTAATACAACCTGAAAATAATATCCCCTTATTATTTGTATTTTACTGTTTGGACAGTAAGGAATACGCGCGAAAGATGACAGAGGAAATCATACCATAATTTCCTCTGCCATCTTTCGCTTTCTTTACATATTGTCCGTTTATTCCCCTCTGCACATTTGCGGTAGCATGAGAATCGGTTAATTATGTTTCCTGCTATTCTGTTCTTCTGTTACGTTCTCTTTCTCGGACATCTTTTGCGTGTCGCAAATGCTTTTCGCACGCCAGCGCATGAAAATTTAACCGACTAGGTGTAAGGCCTAGCGTATGCCTCCCACTTCGTGTGAGCGTGTGTGGAGAAGACTCTCACTCTCTCTCTCTCTCTCTCTCTCTCTCTCTCTCTCTCCGCGCTGCTTTCCGCGCTCTACACAACTCAAGCCGACACAATATGTTAGAAACTTAAGCAGAATTGGTGACCTGACGGTAGCTGGTCATAAGGCGCCTTTTCGAAAAAGGTGGATAACACAGCCGTACCTAACCGTAACTGATACTTTGAGACTGCGAGAGTTGCCTTCTGAGATGGACATTACCGTCTGCGCTGGCTCCTCTTCGTCAGTGCTAGAGCTACTTTTGAAACCTGTCGATTCCTTCTGTTTACGACCAAGTCCTTAAACGTTTTAGATCCTGCATTTAAAAGCCACTGATAAGTGAACGTGAAAGTTTATCGGCGCATATGAACAGCAATGCTACTTTCCGCTCCCATTTTGCACCAACCCTTTGAGAATATTCCATTGCCGTTCTTGCTCTTCAGCTGAAACCTGCGCAGCCTTTCCGTGCGTAGCTGATGCCGAATGTTCGACCGCAAGTATGTTATGAGACACTAATATCGAAACGCCAAAAATTACTTCACTCGCCTCACTGCAACCCGAGGCTTCCGATTCACGAAATGCACCGCAGAGTATCGGTTCCTGCAGGAGCACCGTCGTTTTTCATACTTGGTGCCAATATATAGCAGCAGACGACAGCGCGCCTTTTTCTGTTACTTTATTTCTCTTTTTCTTCAGAATGCGTACTCAGATTGTGTGCTTACATAACCTGGCGCCATCCTACTGCACACGTCACGCCTACGCCACAATTTGAACAAAATGGCGAACTGTCGAGAATAGGGCCCCCGGTCAAACATAGGAGTGCACTTCTTCTCCTTCATTGTTTCACATGAAGGGCAATGCGAGACCGGAAATATGTTGTCCTTGCCACTTTCCAAGTTATTCCGGTATTCAGTAGTCTCTTGTTAATACATCGTCCTATTTGTCCTATATAACAGGCTCCACAAGAGAGTGGAAGCCTGTACACAACACCAGCCTTGCATTCAGTACATGGGTCTCCCTATTTTACCCCACATTTTTGCTTCTTCGATTCTGTTTCCCTTTGAATAGCCGGACAAATCCTCTTCATCTTGAGCGGAGCGATGAATGCGACGTAAACACCCTACCTCCTGCCTATATTTTTTAGGCCATGTGAAATTCTGTGCACATATGGTACCACCGCAGCCTTTCTCTTCTTCGCACCCATGCTGGGCAGGGATTTCTGTATGCGCGTTCTTTTAAGGCTCTTAAAGGAAGGAAAGCTTTAAGCGAGTCGGTTATTAATGAGGCCAGCTGCCGGGCACTGCAAATCCTGAGTCTCGGTGCTGCAGGTGAAGGAGCGCCTGTTGCCGTCTTTTTTCGTTTCTTCTGTAAAGTGGCACGGAAGGAGCGAGGACCTTGTATGTACGCAGCAGTAAGGTTGCCTATTGTCCGGTTGACATTGTTTACGGTCTTCTGTATATGCCATGAGTCGAGAAGGCATCTTTTTTGGTAATCATTCCCGGTTTCTAGGTTGCACGTTTCTTAAAAATTTATTCGACGGTCGGAATCTTCTGAATGTTCAGCTAAAAGGTTTCTCTCTTGAGAAATTTCCTACATCATTCTTAAGTTGCCAACTCTTTCTTTTTGGTTCTTTTCGCCAATGTAGATAGCGTCACAGTCGGCGCAGAGAATTTTGTAAACAATACCTTAGGTTCTTTCTCTTAGCAGTCAATCTAACGGAAAATGTAGCGCGTTCTTCAAAGTGTTTAAAGACGTGCGCCACCCACATCACTTCTTTTTTCTACTATGCGGGCGGTGGTTTCGCTGGCGCCTCCGACATAGGGAATAGTGACATATTTTTTCGATGAAGTTGGTTGTGGTGGGTTATTTTCACCCTGGAGCCTGTCGTTGCGTTTTTGAAGGCATGTTCATTTCGGAAAAAATGATCTAGGTTAGCAATCCATGGTGTTTGCCTTGAATATTAAGCACTTTTCTTCTGCTCTGTCGGGCTCTGTGCTTCAATGTTTCTCGACTCTTTGTAGTAAGGTCATCAAAACTGATGTTTTATGTCATGTCGGGTTGTCCGAAGTGAAGTGCAAATATCGGTCTATGTGAGTGGACTCGCGATAGACGGAGAATTAGGGACGATTTTTTCTCGAGTCAATAGAACGTTCAAAAACGGCCAGGTGTCTCGCTCTTTGACTTCTAGGGAGAACTGAATATCCAGTTGTATAGAATTTAGAGGAGAAATGAAATTTTAGACTTTTTATTTCTTAATGATTGAGAAACAGATATCGACATGTATCAGAAAAATCTTTGGCGGTCGGTGGAAAGAGCTCAGATACGCTGCATAGTTATATTCACCATAGCGACAAAGATGGAGGCACCCATTGGTGTTCTTTTAACTTGTAAGTAGAATTCTCCTTTGGACAGAAATGTTTAGCTCTCAATAGAAGTTCGATTGGTGTTGGCATTTTGGCAATTTTGATTCAGCGCTGCAACGAGGAATAGCATGCTATAGCATACGCAAGCTGTACTTCCTAGAATACCGATTTGAACTACGCGCTCAATGAAAATAATGTCTAGGAGGTGTCCTTGGCATCCAGCGGTTTCGTCTATGACTTTATGGCTGCCCATTAAGCGTTGTAACGGATCACAATTCTGTCTACTGTGTAAAACAGGTACTGCGCTCTGATATGTTCAGCGCCTGATGCTCTGAAGAGAACGACAACCATGCTCAACGCGCGTGACGGTCAGGAAAGAAAACGACAATGAAGCTCTCTCTCCGACGCTCGGGCGTGCGCTTACAGAAGTGCAACGACTGATCGCAGAACGTTCCATTGACTGTTGACGGCGTAGCGCCCTGTTTAAGGACTCCTATTACAAGTGGTGGAGGTGACAGCAATCCCCTCAACCTGGAGCTTCGCAGCCGAACATTGCCTACCACTTCAGCGATGCCTGAGACCGACAACCAACCGCCAACCCCATCGCCTGTCATCTGTACCGTGGCAACGCGTCAGCGCGACCCAGCCATCTTCAGCGGCACCGATGACACGGATGTAGAAGACTGGTTGGCGTCGTATGAATGCGTAAGTGTGTACAACAAGTGGGACGACAACGGGAAACATTTTTTATTTGAGCTACGTGGCCAATCTATGGTTTCGCAACCATGAGAGTGACATCCCTACCTGGGCGGCTCTGAAGACCAGCCTGACCGAAATTTTTGGCCGTCCGGCTATACGTAAGCTTCGCGCCAAGCAACGCTTGCAAAGTCGGGCACAACAAACCGGCGAGAACTTCACCACTTTCATAGAAGATGTCGTCGACCTCTGCAAGCGCGTCAGCCCTACCATGAGTGACGCCCAGAAGATCCGGCGCATTATGCAAAGAATTGACGATGACGCCTTCCATATGCTCGTCGCCAAAATCCCCAAGCTGTGTCCGATGTTATCAGCTTCTGCCAAAGCTTCGATGAGCTGCGCAAAAGGCGGCTTTCCACACGACGTGCTGGCCTTCAGCAGGCCACCCTTTCCAGGTTGGCTCTCTCCGGGGACGGTGCCCTGGATCAGCAGTCGCTCATTCAGCAGATTCAACAGTTTGTTCGTGAGGAAGTCGCATGCCACCTTTGTTTATCTACCTGCCCCCAGCACCTGCGCCTGTGCCGCCGCTCAATCCCACCCTTCAGCGTGTTATACAAGAGCAGGTCGCTGAGGTTCTGCCTTCACCTCTTTAGCAGCCCCTGGTGGCGGCTCCTCTCACGTAAGCTGATGTTTTGGTGCCGCCACCACCCCCTGTTGCCCCTGTATACAACTGGCTTCCCCTCCTATACGAGCCTCAGGGACATCAGCAACCTCAGCTGCCTACAATCCCCCCTAATCGTCCGGTTCTCCGACGTCAATTACAGCCACAGCCTTCCAACCCCTGGCACACACAAGACAACTGACCCATTTGCTACGCCTGTGGAGTCGCCGGCTATGTGGCTCGTTTGTGCCGCAATCGTGGCCCTTGTTCCTACGACTATACACGTGAGCCGATGTACAATCTTACCCCGTCCCCCTCGCCCGTGTTCCCTGAGCCTCCTCCGTAGTCCTCTTCAAGTTACGATCGCCGATCCCACCGCTCGCCTTCACCTGGCCGTCGTTCCCGTTCTCCGATGCTCCGCCGCCAATCAGCCGTTCACACGGAAAACTAACGGCCGCAGTTCCGGAGGCAAAAACTGCGCAATCAGGGACTAACACAAGACCTGTTTCAGTACCAGCCAACATTATTATCGTATTCATTGAGGGAGTTCCTGTCGAAGCAGTTGTAGACACTGGCGCAGCCGTATCAGTTCTTAATTACACCCTCTGTCGCAAACTCAAAAATGTAATGTTGTCGCTTCCTGCCATTTCTCTTCACACCGCCAGCGCTCAGGACATTCGACCATTAGCCGCCTGCACCGCCCGCCTTGCAATCGACGACGTTCAATACACAATCGAATTCCTCGTCCTCGCCCGCTCATCACATGACGTTATCCTTGGTTGGAACTTCCTCTCCAATCATAACGCCATAATAGATTGCACCCGTGCTCAACTTGAGTTATCACCCCTCAGTGACACTTCTTACGACGCATCCGCTGCTGCTGCCGCTACCGTGCACGTTACCAATGAACAATAATTATTGTTGACTGAGACCAAAATAATTTGCCATCGAAGAATCTGCTAGTAAGTATTGATTCTACATAGTATGCCTTACAGCTCCCAGAGTATTTTCTTTGCGATCACTGCTTCGGCACAGCAGATGAAAGGTTAAATAGCTTTGAATGTTAAGAAAACACGTGAATGATTGCTTAAAGACATAGGTGCTAAATGCTTATCTCGTTACTGATACAGTGAGGAGTGCATATATCTGCTACTGTTAGATACTAAAACGTAAAGTGAAGCATTGAGATGTTTCAAGCAAAGCAAAATTCATTTTTGAATGACATGTAATGTTTCAGTTCGCACGGGCTCCCGGTTTTCGATTTCAGGTTCAGCGGAATTTAAGTAGTAATGGGAATGAGAAGTGCAAGTAGTGGGTGCAGAGGACAATCGATAGTCGCTTAAGGTAACAAATTAGACTCCAATGGAAGGAAAGCATAGTGGGGGTGGCAGAAAGTTTGGCGTATGACGCTAGAATTTCGCAGGGGTGAAGTAAATTGAGCTAGCACAGGACCCGGTTAATCGGAGGAGTATGGGAGAAGTCTTCACCCTACGATGGGAATAGTCAGGCTTTGATGATGACGATGATGGGTGAGGCTTTGATTATGTGTTCTGTCCATAAACACATAGAAATAGGGTAATAATTTATGAGTGAGTTGGTCAGATGGAATTTGGGAATTTATTATTGAAGAAAATATTAATGAGTGCGTACCAGGGATAAGTAGATCTGAGAATTATCGAGGTTACAGCAAATGGTGGCTAGCATGTCCACAAGAAGGAATTTGCGAGCATAGGAGTTAGAAACTTATTCATCGATACACATGATATATTCTTAACATAAAAAGCATGATTTCTCACTTCATGGAAAAATGGTCCTATTTTGTAACAGATGTTTGGCAGAGCCAAGGCCTCGCTGCATCAACTAAAATGCGAAATAGGGGCACACATGTGACAAAAGTGGCATTTCATTCTTGAAATAATGTCAGTCAACAATAAGGGCTGTTGACTGAGACCAACATAAGTTGCCTTCGAAAAATCTGCCAGTCTGTATTGATTCTACATAGTGTGCCTTACAGTTCCCAGAGTATTTCCTTTGCGATCACTGCTTGGGCACAGCAGATGAAAGATTAAATAGCTTTGAATGTTAAGAGAACACGGGTGCTATATGAATGCTTGGGGACATGGGTGCTAAATGCTCATTTCGCTACTGGTACAGCGAGGAGTGCATATATCTGCGACTGTTAGATGCTAAAACGTTAAGTGAAGCATTGAGATGTTTCAAGCAATGCAAAATTGTTTTTTTAAATGACATTAATGTTTCAGTTTGCATGCGCTCCCAGTGTTTGATTTCAGGTTTTCCGATCTGAGAGAATAAGGAAGAGGGTGGCAGTACGAACGCTGACACACCAATAGCCTCTTTTATTACTTTCTGATTGTGCAAGTAGCTGTTCTAGTAGTATACTGACGAGAAGAAATCTGCAGTAATAAAATTCCCTCGCAAGGTTTGCAAAATAAATAAATTTATAGATAGACATTTGTAGCACAGTGACCTATGATCTACCGGCAATATGAAAAAAAAAAAGTTGAAACTACTTGCAACATCAAACATACAATCTTAAGGGCCGTAGAATGTGCTTTGAGTGCACTTACTTAGCCCAAATTAACGGCCGTTTTCTCGCATATACCCGACAAGGAGCAGGAGAGGTGGTGGTTATTTATTGTATATACAAATGGAAAGAAAAGATGTTTGCCAGCCACGGTATATGCTATCTGATATGTGAAGCACCTGAACTAGGGCAGCTGAAATAAAGGTGAGGGCCAGATGTGGAAATTTGGTAAGGTCTAGCACAATTCCTCGATGACACCGACATAGGGCCGACATGGGCAAGCCCTTTTTCGCCTGCCCCATAGCGGAACGACGTGGGTATCAAGAGGGTTGGCCATTCTTCCCTTGCCCTTGTGGCAGTCCAGAAGTTCCGCTTTATTGTTATATAGGGAGTCTTCCATATGTTTAAATACCAGGCCTTGATCCAGATTAAATAGTAATGCACAAGCACTCAGAACTGCTACTCGCTTTAGATACTGAATTATTGCCAAAACAAGATAAACCTAAGCACATTACTGTATACTGATTCTCTAAAGATATCTTGATATTTTTGTCGATTTTGATTTCTTAGAGATAAGGGCTCCCCCGAGGTGACGCTGTGGCTAGGGCATTCCACTAATGTACACAAGAAGACTAGACTGAATAACGGCCGCAGCGGGCGCTTATTGATGGAGGCGAAATGCAAGCATGTCGTGTGCTTTGCGTTGTAACTGCATTTTAATGAGCCCCGAGCGGTAAACATTTATGGATCCCACCGCTATGGCGTCGTCCCATATCTTTAATTTCTTTGGGACGATAAATCCTATACATCAAACCAAACCTGTCTGGAGCTAATCTGCAAATATGTTTCCACTACAGCGGAATTGTAAAACCTCACAATAATTGCACCATAACACATATACGGCTATGCATATATATGAAAGTAAAAAAAAATTACCTGCTTTGTCTTCAAATACAATATACGGATGACTTTGCGCGATGATAGACATACAGACCGATTATGTGAAACACGTACGGCCATCTATATGCTTATCCTATGAAGTTATGCTTTGCAGATTGTTCCCATATAATTTGTCGTAAATTTCGCACATCGTGTGACGTGTCGCGTCGAATAGACATCGATGCCCTTTAACTTACTGCCTTTTGCATTTTCACATTCTGTAGTTATTTGCCTCGCCTTCTTATGCTCTAATAAATGTATGCGCAAGAGAAGCAACACCACATGCCACATTTCGCTAGGACTCAGCCTTATGAGTGCGCGCAATGAGCACTCCGGTGCAGCTGTCTTCTGCGAGGCTGTTACGGGAACTGGTCACCACCCCTGCTTCTTTTGAGCACCATTATCGCCATCATCATTTTTTTTTTCTGATCGCTTTCATCAAGTTATAAAAAAGCGGTCAGATGGTAGCGCTGGATGGAATGCGATATACGCCCGCTGATTATACTACATGCATATCAGCATTTTGCTTCTTTTTGCTAAGGGTCTAGCAGCACTTTCCTGCGACAAATTAAAGGTATACTTCGCTTATCAATTCACACTTTCCTCTCATACAGAAAAGCAGGCGGTACCACATAGTCTTTTGTTGTCTTTTCCAAGCGGCATGCAGAAAAAAGGAAATGCGATAACGCACAAAAAGCTGGTGGGGTTGTATCCGGTTCCCGTAGCAGCCTGGAAAAGGACAGCTGCACCGGAGTGCTCATTGCGCGCACGCGCGTATTCTCGCTCATTTCGACGCTGTGTTTCGTCGTACGGCGCTTATCGACTCTGAGGTCGACGCTCGTGCGTTCAGTTTAAAACGTGCGAGGGTGTACGTGCAAAGGAGATAATGTGGCACGACCATTGGTGTGTGCGCTTCGCCTGCCTGCACGCGGACTGTTCCTACCAAGCTTCTAGAATTTCAGTACCCCTGATAAACCCTTCATCTGACATATGGTTGTGTCCCTAGGTAGACACGTCGGTCATGGAGCTCTGTAGTTGCACTCTCCGTACACCTGCAATGCCAGACGACGTCTAACACCAAGGCAAGGCAGCGGGTCCAACTTTCATCTGCGCCGGCTCCCTTCGCCAGTGGGACCGATGAGCATGATTCGAAGATTTGCTCACTTCTTAACGGCTCAGCCTCCACAATAAATTGGACACGAAACGAAACTGAAAAATGTAATATTTTACGTCACCGGCGTGCATAACTTGACGTACCGCAACCATGAAAGCGACATCCGTACGTGGCTGGCATTTAAAGCAGTGCTCGCAGAAGTCTTTCAACGCCTGGCTGTCAGGAAACTGCACGCCGAGCAGCGCTTGCGTGAACGGGTGCAGCAGGTCGGTGAAAGCTTCACAAGCTATATCGAACAAGTCGATCTGTGCAAACGAGATAGTGCCAACATATCAGAGGTTGATAACATAAAGCACATATTGAAGGGTATTGACGATCACGCCTTCCACATGTGAGAGCGCGACTTGAGCACCGTCGCCGAAGTCTTCATGTCCTGCCAGAGATTCGAGGGTCTGCGCAAGCAGAGGGTGTTAACGCGTCAGCCCCAGGTACAGGTTGAATCGCTTGCCGGACTGACGCCTGCATTCGACAACCCATCATTGCTGCAGCATATTAAAGCATTTATTCGTTAACAGGTGGGCATCATCTTTCCCTGCTTCCTAGCCCTCAACAGCAGCGACCCTATTTGGCCCGTGCTCGCTACAGGCTATTCAGGAGGAAGTTGCTGAGGTGCCTCCATCTGTCCATCCACCATCAGTTGTCGCTGCTGCTCCTCCAGCGTCCGTCGACGCCGTTACAAGACCTCTTGCCGTTCCTACTACCTATGACGATGTCATTCCAAGGCCTGTCGCCAGTCTTTGCCTTAGCGGAAATATCCACACAACTTTGGTCGCCATCTTACCCTCTACCGTCTGTGCCTGTGGGAGCGCCAGCAGCAAATTTTCGACCGGTTCCAAGACCATTCTTTTCCTAGCGAACGACAGATCGCTGGGTAATTTGCTACACTTAAGGACTGACTGGACATATTGCCCACTTTGCCGCAACCATCTCCCAGTGTGGGCACCTCCTACCGAGGGTTCTGGGTACCTTGTCTTTGACGCCTCAGTATTCCGCGCCTTCTGTGCCTGCAGCAAGCCGTTATTTCTCACCAGACCGCTCAGCACTCCCCGACCGTCGTTCGCCCTCGGTGCAACGCCGCTACATCTCTCTGATGCAACATCGACCGAACGCTTCTCCTCAGGAAAACTACTGGCCCCAGTTCCTGAGGCAGGAACTATGTCACTGCTCTACTTTTGAAGTCCTTGTCTATCACCATGCAACCTTACTGAAGTTTCGATCGAGGGCGTTTTTGTCATGGTCTTCATTGATACTGGTAGTCGGGTTTCGGTAATAAATGCAAACCTTTGTAGCTGCTTAAAGAAGATAGATAGATGGATTTATTGATAGGAAAAGGCAGAGAGGTTGGCCCGAATAATTCAAATCTGGCCTGCTACTCTGCACTGGGGAAGGGGAAGGAGAGAAGAAAGAAGGTCATGATGGGTGACGATGTGGGAGAAGGCATATGAAATATATATACAGACACAGCAGATTGCTTTACAAACGTGAATCAAGTCCACTGGCGCTCAAATAACGGCAAAGAGCGCGCACTGCCTGGATGCCCTTCCCCTTGTCCTGCCAAGCGCCCAGCAGCAGTTCCTCCGACAGAGGCCTCTTGTCTAAACGCTTCAAGGAAGCAGCTAGCACATTTCTTTCGTTCGCATACTCTGGGCACACCAATAATACATGGTCCACAGTCTCTGGGATGCCACAAGTTAAACATTCCGGTGAGTCCATCTGTCCAATTAAATGTAAGTACTTGCGCGTGAAAGCCACGTTTAAACGAAGTCGATGTATCAAGCATGTCTGATGACGCGGAATATCACGCGGAACAGTAAATTTAAATGTTCGATCAAGCTTTCTTAGACGCATGTGTCGGGCGTCTGGTTGAGCCCAGTAAGTCGCTGTAGCAATATTCATACAACTCTTTAGAAGACACGTCGTATCCGCTCTTGAAAAAGGCACAGCTGTTTGGAAGCCATTGATGAGAGCGCTTTTCGCTTCAACATCGGCCTGCTCATTCCCATGGAGGCCGCAGTGAGCAGGAATCCATTGAAACATTATCATGTGGCCTTGCAGCTGGGCAGATGTGATGAGCTCCGTAATGTTTAGTGCCAGGGACTGATAGGCAGTGTGGCGTAAGAAGTTTTCCAAAATTTGTAATGCAGTCTTCGAGTCCGTGAATATACACCATTTTTGAGGTGGTTCCCCACATATATAGCGAATAGATTCCCGAATGGCTACAAGTTCGGCAGCGGTTGATGTAGAGGTATGTCCCAAAAGGAAATGCAGAGTCGTTTTCTGAGCTGGTATGACCACAGCTGCAGCGGATGCCTGTGCTGACACAGATCCATCGGTGTATACGTGAATATAACTGGGATATTCTGACCAGATGTGTGCCAGAGTAAGTTGTTTGAGTCCACTAATTGGTACCATAGATTTTTTTAGTATTCCGGGAACACGAAGGTGCACCAAAGGTTTATCCATCGTTATGGTGGTTGGGTGGGACGATATGGGAGGGCATATCCTGTCGGTACTTGCGACTGATGGCAGCGGAGTGCAGTTGTAAAACTGCTGTCCGGCCTCTCATCCAGAATCTCGCTGAGTGGGTGAAAACGGTGTCTTGTAAGTGCTCGTAAATATACACGAAGTGGTTCGTGTGACAAGTATATGGACATTGGGTGAGCGTGTGCCTCTTCAATTGTGCCTTTGTTAGAGGTGCATCTGGGCAGTCCAAGACATATTTTCAGTGCCTGCGCTTGCACGCTCTCTAAAGTCCGCAAGCAGGAAATGCTCATACTAGAAAGTACTGGGAGACTGTACCGGATGTAGCCAACAAACAGAGCCTCGTAAAGCCGTATTAAGGAGCGCTCAGTTGGACCCCATTTGATGCCAGCTATGTAACGAAGTACATGGCAAAAATTAGCCTCTTCTTCACCATAGCAATATGTTTCGACCAAGATAGTCGGTGGTCAATAATTACTCCCAGGAATCTGTGCCTGGAGACGTATGGTATTACGACTCCATGAAGGGTAATCGGGTAGCGGCTGACACATTTTCCCGTAAACGCTATCACTGCACACTTTTCTGCCGCTAAAAATAAACCTTGACGCCGTAAGTACATCGATGTTGATGACACAGCTCGTTGCGGTCTCGCACGTAGTTGTGGGCGCGTCGAACCAGAGGCCCAGATGCAGATGTCATCAGCATATGCACTGATGTGGATGTTAGTTGGCAGTTCACTCACCAGGCCAATTAGCGCAACGTTAAATAAAGTTGGGCTGAGAACTCCTCCCTGTGGAACTCCACGACCGACCTGAAAGTGGGTAGTATCTCCTTCAGGCGTAGTCATGTAAACAGAGCGGCCGCTGAGATAGCTTACAATCCACAAGTACAGTCGGCCACCAACTCCCACGTCGTCAAGTCCATCAAGAATAGCTTCATGGAGGACGTTGTCGTAAGCTCCCTTTATATCTAAAAGTGCAGCAGCTACTAGTCGACGCTGACGCTTTTCGTGTTCTACTGTCGCCACAAGGTCGATGACGCTGTCAATGGAAGAGCGTCCGCGGCGAAATCCAGTCATCATATTCGGATAAAGATCATTACTCTCTAGATACCACTCAAGCCTTGCCAGCACCATGCGCTCCATAACTTTTCCAACACAGCTTGCTAGGGCAACTGGCCGGTATGAGGTAAGTTCGAGAGGAGGCTTTCCAGGCTTCAAAAGAGCAACCAGGCGGCTAATTTTCCAGTGTTCAGGAACAGTACTAGAAGCCCATATATCATTGAAGTAATTAAGTAGTGCAGTTCTACCATCCTTGCCTAGGTCCGATAAGGTTGAATATGTAATCCCGTCAGGACCAGGTGCAGATGAATGCCGACAAGAAGCAAGAGCGGCGTCTAATTCAGCTATTGTAAAGGGCACGTCGTATTGATCATTCGGCGAAGGTGGTGCAAAAACCTCTGAAATTGGTAACTGTGCCTGGTTTGTGCCCACAACCATTTTACAAAAATCTTCAGCTACGTCAACTTCATTGCGGCGTTGGTAAAGGGCCAGGGCACGAAAAGGGTGCCTTTCTCGCGGAGGTGTGCGCAAGCTTCTCGCAACAATTAAGACGCCCGTTACAGAACTTACATCGCAAACGGCCAGCGCTCGGCAAATAAAGCATTTAGCAGCATGCACCGCTGGAGCAGGGATCCAGAATGTCTATTATATAAGTGAGTTCGTCGTGCTGCAAAGTTGGCAACTCGCTGTTATCTCAGGCTGAGATTTCTGTCACGTCACGTATTCGCCGCGAGATCGACCTAGAGGTGCCGCCACCGTCGTTCCGTTAGTGTGGATTGGCAGCCGGCGGAGCTCGCAGAAACGCACGCAGCGTAGGTCTGCTTCCGAGTTTACGGCGGGTTTGTTGGCGATGAAAACGTGTTTTCTACAGTATTTCTGCAATATTGCAGAAAAGAAATCCAAGGATTTCACCAATGCAGCAGAAGCGCGGATTTTAGGAAAACGAAGCACGCAACCACCAGTCTTCTAGATTTATTTTGCACGTTTCTTGCGCTGTACCGCGCATATTACTTGGGCTTGCTTAATAACAGCTTTGTTTTTCTTATCGACTTTTAAACAGTTTGCGCGTGTCTCATGCAAGTGAGACTGGCGAATTTAGTGTCAAGCCCACGCAGATACAAGGTTCGTGCTATTACCTGCAGTACTGTAGATTTCATTGAGAAAGCCTGGTTCATTATATCGTACTTTCGAGGATTAAGCAGGTTAAATGTAGCTCTGGCAGCATACTGCATGCCGAGTTGCTTTAGATTGAGTGCACATCAACTCTGGCCCAGGCAACCACGCACAAGTATTCCCCCAAAATGAGATCACGCCGACACTATACAGGAAACCTCGCCGCTCAGGAAAGCTGATTGTTCACGTGTACAGCGCTGAGTGGATTGAATTTGCTGAGATGCTTTTTGCGGCCATTGTCATAGAATGTGATAGTGTATTACTGCATGCGCCACTAACTGTAAATGATTTTCTTAAACCAAGGAAAGTATAAGGGATTTCCGATGTGTGTGATGTTAATATATAATGGTAAATTAGTAGTGTAATTATGTTGTTTTGCATTGCCAATAAATTTCACCGTGTGAGAGAACTTTTACACACTTCACAGAATTTACAATAATCAGCGATTAATTTTCAGTAGCGTTAAAGCGCAAGCTACGAATTACTCGCTGCGAAGACGTCGTTATAAACTGCGCATGGGCACTGTCGTGTTCTGTGAAGCAATTTTACAGTCTGAAAATTTCTTTATCACAAATTATTTAGCAGTGACTAAATCTTATGCGAATTATTAGGGTTTCTTCCAAAACAGGTGCCGGATATAAAACTATTTCGAAAGAAATGGACGTCATCTTATCATGCGACTATAAAAATGTATTTATTCCCAACTAAACACTGATATTTAAGCCCGCATGAAGCTGTTTTACTCCCCTTGTCTGAAACGACGAGTTTGCTCGGAAGACAGCACTTGGACGAAAAGGGATTATAATGATTATAATAGGCTACCAGTGAAGTACATTATTCTAGGTGTATTATGTAATTTTTAGTGTAACAATTAGGTGCAGGGAAGATGTTTCCCAAACATTCGAGCATTTTTCTGAAGCAGAATGTGCTCACTACTACTTTTACGGATGCACAGACGGCTTCAACAGCAAAACAAAACAAAATAAAAAAGGAAAGAAATGCATATTGGCCCGTGTTTAACACATGAAAGCAGCATCGGCTATGACGGATGATTGCAGAGGCTGGTTTTGGTGTCTTTTTGTTTCATTATTAACACCACCCTTACCACGTGGGATTGTTTATTGTGCAGTCAAATCCCACAGCAGAGGAGCGCCTTTCGAAACGGTCGTGATTGAATCCCCCGTTCTTGAAATCAGCAGTCGAGCCCCCTTACCATTGAGACACCGCGACAGAGGTTTAAAAGTAAAAAAAAAAGTACTCGCACAACTCTATAGTGCATACAGAAGGCATAACAGGCATAGAATGGTTTGTTCAATCTACATTCTGCTATATGAAGCAGTCTGCTGTGGCATATGTTTTAGTAGCTGCGGTATTCCAAACAGAAACGGGAATATGCGATTTCTGAACGTTTGCATTAACTTTTATTGACGGCAGCGACCTGTTTTGCTTTGACACGGCGCTAACGAACGTACCACTTCGTTTGAGACATTGCATGTCAAAGGATCGCAAGCGCCAAAGACCGCGATGGATGATGTCCTTATCCAAGCATGACATGCTCGATACGGACAAGTACATTTTTTTTTGTTTGAAGCGTGGGGTTATAGACTGTTCATATTTATTTTGCAAGAGGCATATAGGTAATAAAATGTGCACAGGAACCCCGAAACAAACAAAAACACTCCTGTACACGCCTCATGCGCGCGCGTAAATCACTACGGGCTGGCGCGCGACGCAAAAACGCATCCACACTGAGTAGGTTTCGCCGCTGTGCCGCAAGGTGGCGACTCTGCTCGCTCTCGAGGCCAATATTTCATTGTGCTCGCGCTGAAGTCGGCTTTTCGGCGCTGCTCGAGCCCCTGTCTGACAACGCGTCTTCTAGCCTATGCGCTAAAGCACACGACGACGAACACACCCACATTCCTCCCTCTTCTCCCCTGCTTGTAAATATTATTACGAGTGGAAATTACACACCGATGGGTAACACCATTCTGGAATTGATGGGCACCGCACAACCGCCCAACACAACACTCAGCGTCGTCTTCGCCCACACACACAGACACTTCGTCCTTCACTTGCTGAATGCCAGCCTGGTACACCACATAACTCTACCCCCGCCGCAGAAGCACAGTCCCCGTGCTTTCTAAGAAAACTAAGCAGGGCGTGAATAATACGGCTTGTGTCGTGTCACATGTACAGTGTTGGAAGCGCGTGGTGCAGAACACTTCGGGTTCAAAGGTTCGATTTCGTATGTGACGTCGGTGATTCGGCGCAAGATACAGTAGGGGCTTGTATAGCGCGGTAGAAGTTTTTCGCAGAAGCCCACCCTGAGGGATGGGAGCCAGAGCAGGATGAGAGAGCCTGGGGCGTAATGCACATTTCGGTGGCGAATGTTATAACGGGATTGCTGAGAGCCTTGGGAGCAGAGAGCCTTTCGCGAGCATCATTAGCGCGGGAGATGGCATCACGACCGTAAGTAGTAGTGGCGGCTTCAGTAGTGGGTAGCGATGTATGAAAGGGAAGTAATGGTTGTCGGCCAAAGTGCAGATAAAAGGGAGTGTAGCCAGCGGCATCATGACGAGAAAAATTATAGGCGAATGTTACAAAGGGTAGATTAATGTCCCAATCCCGGTGGTCGTCACAGGCATACATTGATAACATATCTGTGAGCGTACGGTTGAGGTGTTCTGTGAGGCAGTTGGTCTTAGGATGATAGGCGGTGGTAAATTTGTGGCGGGCGGTGCGCACACGAAGCAGCTCGTCAACCGCTCTGGAAAGAGGAAGCAGTGACCACAATCCATAAGCAGTTGACGAGGGGCACCGTGTTGTAGTATCACATCGTGGAGGACGAAATCAGCGACGTCTGTAGCGCTGCTTGCCGGGATCGCGCGGGTAAAGGCTTACCGCGTAGCATAGTCTGTCGCTACGGCTATCAATTTGTTGCCCGAGGAAGAGACCGGGAAGGGAGCAAGCAAATCAACACCAACATGGAAACACGGGTCAGTCAGTATGGAGATGTCCTGGTTTCCTGATGGCAATACGGATGGTATTTTCCGACGCTGGCATAAGTCACATGCGGCCACATGATATTGTCACGTAGGAAAAAATACATGTTAAGGCCTCAGAGCCGGTAACACGGAGACAGTTTTAGCGTAGTCGAAGAACGTCCGGTCCAAGCGCGAAAACTAGCACTTCGTCATCTTCTGATCCTATTCATTTTGGTCTTTTCACTGGCATCATTAGCTCTTCTAGTCTGGAAGAATCCGCCCGATGCTCGCGTAAATGTACGGACTCACAGGTCCTCGCGTGATACGGTTTGATGCGAACCACGTGGGACCATCTGCATACGCGCGGCACGACTTGATTGTGGGGCCTCCATGAGGAGCAACTGCGTTGTTGAGGGTGCCAACGCGGCGCACAAGTCGATCGGTAAAGACCGAAATTGCGACGCAAGAGCTTTTGGCTAAGACCCCATCATCGGATCGGAGACCAAATCCAGACAAAATCACCCGTCTGATATTCAACATCGCGGTGCCGCAGTTTGTAGTGTCGCGCATCCTGCACTTGCTGGTGACGGATCCGCAGCCTAGCGAGTTGGCGGGCTGCTTCGGTACGTTGCAAGAAGTACGCAACGTCGTCAATGGTGTGTTCGTCGACATGGGGCAGCATGGCGTCGAGGATTGTGGTGATTTGGCGACAATAAACCAGGCTAAACGGCATCATATTGGTATTCTTGAATGGCTGTATTATACGCGAACCTTACGTATTGTATTGAACGTCCACGTACATTGAAATCGTGTCTGCAAGGGTCCTGTTTAAACGTTCACTTAATACATTCTTTTGAGGATGCTAGGGAGTAGGCCTACGGTGACATGTGTGACTGAAATTAAGAATATGCTGCATAATCTCAGCAGAAAAGGCTGCACTTCGGTTTGTGATCAGGAGCACCGTGGCGCAGGAAGGTTGGCAGTACAAAGATTTTGCGACAGTGGTTTCACTCGGAAGAGCCGCTGTCTCCGCATAACGTGTCAGTGTCAGGTAATCGGTGGCGACTATTATCCACTTTTGTCCTGAATTTGAGACAGGAAATGCTCCTAGCAAATTCATCCCAATATCTTTAAACGGCTGGGAATGGCGCTCTATTGGTTTTGGCAAGCCGGCTGGCTTGACAGGAAGAATCTTTCGGCGCTGACAGCCACAGCAAGTGCGAATCTAATTCGTAACGTAATGTCCCACTCGAGACCAATAGTATTTATTTCAGATCATGGCTTGCGGTCTAGTGAATGCAAAGTGTCTGGAAGCTGGTTCGTCGTGGCAGGCATGCATAATTTCGTTTTGTAGGTTTGTAGGAACGACAAGCAAATAATGACGACTGTTGGGGGCAAGCTTCTTCTTGAAAAGCAATTAAGTCGACGGGTAGGCAGAGAAAAGATAAAACGCCGCGGTAGGCTATAGGAACTCTTCAGCTAGCACTTAGAAAATAATAAACTATTGCTTGAGGAACAGGGTCGGTGCTTTCTTGCGCGCCGAAGTCTGCACACTGCGTTGACGAAGGCGTTGTCTTCTGCGTCGGTCGGGGCAGACACTACGGGAGCCGGGGAAAGACAATTTGCGTACCAATGTTTACGGAAGGATGTGTATGTCACTCTGATGTCATACTCTTCTAAGCGCAGACTCCGTCATGCCAGGCGCCCTGATAGATACTTGATACTGGCTAACCAACAAAGTGCGTGATGATCCGTCACTACATTAAAAGGTCTCTACAGGTTTTGCCTGAACATCATAATTACCCACACTATAGCGAGAGACTCCTTTTCAGTGGCAGAATAATTGTCCTCGGATTTCGACAATGAATGACTTGCGTAAGTAAATACATGTTTTTGACACTTTTGGACCTGAGCAGGGATTGAGGACAAACCAAACTTACTCGCATCGTTGTGTACCTCCGTATCAGCGTGTTCATCAAAGCGCACCAGAATAGGGGGTGACTGAAGATGACGTTAAAGGTCCTCAAAAGCCTGTTGCTGCGTTGTTTCCAATTGAAACTGTGCATCTGCCTTTGGTGAGATACGTAAGGGGCGCTGCAGTCTTAGAGAACTTTGGTGAAAAGCGGCAGTAGTATGCACATATCCCCAGGAAGCGCCAAACTTTCTTCTGGTCTCGTGGAGGCGGGAAATTTGTTATGGCAACAGGTTTCCCGGATTAGGGAAGGTCCCCTTTCTTATTGATGACGTGGCCTAAAAAGTTCAATTTTTCGTAGGCTAAGCGACATTTCTCAGCCTTTAAAGTAAGGCTGGGACATCTTATAGCTTCCAGTGACGCTTCAAGGAGACGAATGTACTCTGAAAAATGTGGGGCTAAGACTATCACATTGTCCAGGTATACGAGACACATCTTCCATTTCAGGTCCACGAGAACGCTGTCCATGAACCTTTGAAAAGTCGCTGGCGCGGAGCAAATGCCGAACGACATGACCTGAAACTTGTACAATTCGTCTGGAGTGATATATGCAACCTTCTCGTGGTCCATCTCATATACCTCGATTTGCCAGTACCCAGATTTGAGGTCCATAGAAGAGAAATGCATGGTGTTGCATAGGTGATCTGAAGCATCGTCGATTATGGGCAAGGGGTAAACATCCTTTTTAGTAGCATTGTTCCAATGCTGGTAATCAACACAGAACCGTAATGTTCCGTCTTCTTGACAAGAACAACAGATATAAGCCAGGGGCTCTGAGGTGATCGAATAACATTGTGAACAAGCATTTTCTTGACTTGCAATGGGGCACGTTCTTTAGATGAGACACAATAGGGTGACTATAGGAGTAGTGCACCTGTATCGTCCGTAATAATACCATGTTTTACAAGGTGTGCTCGACCGATGCGCGGCAGCGACGTGAACGCAGTTTGGTAGAGAATGAGGATATTCCTTAGGATGTCTTGCTCTTTCTGCGGTAGTGCCGGGTTTATGTCGTACTTTATGTCGGCAACTTTCTCTTGCTCCGCTCGAGAATCACAAGTTTATGTGTGTGCCTACCTAGTTTCAGCCATAGCATCAATATAAGCGTCAGTTGTTCGCTTATTTAGATGCCGGTGTTCGTTGCTGAAATTGGTGAAAAGTAAGGCGACATAGCCATCTTTGCGGGAGACAATAGCCCGAGAAACAGCAATGCCGCGCTCTATAAGCAAAGGCGGTTTATCCTCGACTACACCTTAAAATCCCAGGACTGTGCGCACACCGACGGTCACCATTACACTAGAGCGAGAAGAAACAGTCACGTGCTCGTAAAGAATGTGGTGCGGCACTGACAGGACACAGTTAACTTCTAGGGTATTCTCTACCGAAAACTGAACCGCCTGGAAATCCAGGTCGATGATGGCGCCATTTTTCGTCAGGAAGTCGATAGTATAACGTCTCTGGGGAATTCGCTAGCGCAACAAATGTTGGCAGGAAGATTCGCCTTTGCACTAGTGACTCGCGCTGTGCACGCTCCTCCAGGTGTAATCAAATGTCCTCCAGCGGTGCGTATCTGTGATCCGTCCCAAGCGGTCGTAACCTTTGTAAGTGCAGCGGTAAATGATCAACTCAGTATGGAATAATCGGCCCCTGTATCTACCAAAGCGGTTACGGCATTGTCGTCAACGGAATGGTCTAAATCGTCTGGCTGTGGCATCTCGCTGCGGTAATGTCGAGGTCTCCGGTCTCGGTTATGGTGCGTCGCAGAGGTGCGGTGTCGTAGAGAAGCAGTCGGGCTACGAAGTTGGTCGGGTTGTCGGCTTGCTTTAAATTTGGGCGGCTTTGTAACTGTCGTCGTCATCTCTTGATTTTTCGGTGTCGGCGAAGGTGGCATTGTCTAGCTTACGGTGTATAGCAGTCACACAACCATAGGCTGCTGCGTCTAGTTTCCCTTACAGGGATTTCTAGACTGGTCCCTCGGCTCGGATGAATCGTAGCGGCTTGGCAAAGGTGATCGGTGGCACTGGACTGAATTCGGATTAGGAAGGTAGTGGTTTATATCCTGTGGGCGCTCTTCCAGCAGCGTGCAGCGAGAACTGAACGGGAACCTGCAAAGATCCATTTCTTTGTACCGACAGCGACGCCAGACATGCCCTGCTTCGCGGCATTGTAGCACAGCGGTCATTAGTCCGCGGTTCGCCAGGTGTCAGTTGGTGGTGCCTGGGTCGCTGGGCGTCGACTGGGAAGAGGACATTTGGGGAGCGGCCGGGACAGGTACTTGGTAACGCGGTGTTGCAGGTGGTTGAAGACGGCTTGTAACGGCAGCGTAACACATTGACGTGGTTGTGGTGGGCTTGCAAGAAGCGGCGAGGTACCCAATACTTGTCGCGCTTCTTCGCGAACTACATCAGTGAGATGCAATTTGTGGCTGTGCCGGTGTAGGCGAGAGTTTATACAGCTCTTTTTGCACAATGGCTCGAATGGTCAAACGCCGTGAGTCTCCTGATGCCACGGCGGATCCCTCTCCGGTGCAGAATGAAGAGGCTCCTGACTGATGTAATGGAGACGTTGGAAATTTTGAAATGATGCTAAAGTTAAGTAACCTGTATTAGGCATGCTCGGAATAGGCGGTCCACGAACAGCGGATTTCCGAAAAAAATCGGCCCTCTCATTAAATGTAATACCACAGTGGCAAACAAAATTCCGCAATATGAGGAGGAATAAAAATATTACGGCCGATTTGCATAGTTAATCAAATGCGGAGTAGGTGCGTAGCCGTTGTACTTCAGCACGTCAAGCACAACGAACCTGCGCCGCAGTGCCTGACGGCCCGGCTTCATCCATTGCGATGCGAACCAAATGCGTGGCGCAGCCGTGTCCTCAGCTTTCCTTACACCATCTTCAGAAATAAACGAAAACAGGCACAATGTATCTCTAGACAATGCACTGCTATGTGGCCGAAAGGTCTGGGGTGGGATCACAAGGGAAGAGAAAGAGAGAAGACAGAGGGAACCGCTCTTAAAAGCGAGCGCCAGTTAAGGCTCGGAGGTTAGCGCGAGCAGCTTCACGGCGCGGCTAACGGTTCGAATCTGAGGTCCACAGAGTACCGCGCGTGCACGTCAGCTGTCCGTGAAGGCTGAGGAGTAACTGATGCGAAGGGAGAGATGCCGAAGTCGAGGACGCGCGAGCGACACACCACTGCTCACTCCGGAGAAACACACGCTTGTGAATCGCCGCCCCGACACGCCACTCCCCCACAGTATTGCTCTCTCACTGGGTGCATCTATGCGGCCGCTCCACCCCCCTATGTTAGGTCGCGTGATGCGGGCGTCGCCACTTTCCCTTCCTCCTCTTCAAGTTCACAGACAGACATACGGACAGAGAGAAAGAGAAAGTGCGGCTTCCGCTGCAACTTTACGGCCGCTCCGCCTCCTCAATGCTGAGCCGCGCGACGCGCGCATCCCCTCCTTCTCTTTCTCCACTTCAAGCTCCCGAAGAGAGTGAGTGAGCGGCTTCGGACAGACATTGGCAAAATCCGTGATTGCGGCTAGTAGTGCTACGCACTAAAAAAGCAAACGGGAGAACAGAGTATCCCTCAAATTTTCGAGCGATGCCAACATGTAAAGGCTGTCAGGAAGGTAAAATAACCTTTGAAATATTACTAGGAATCATTGTCAAGGCTAACTCAATAGCCGGATACTGAGCTGCGGAAATTAGCGTATAGTCATGGACCCGAAATGAATAATTCCAGTCATGTGCCTGGGAGTATATGGCATAGCTGCTTTTTCATTCTTCTGGGAGGCATCTGTAAAAATGCCAATATTTCTTAGCAAATTATTTAGATACTCCTCTATAAGGCCACTGGTAGACAAATTCTTAGCATTCCTTTGGAGCGCGTCATCAAGTGAGATTATAGTATCAGGCCGCCGGTGGTTAACGTGCACTAAAAGTATAATGATACGAAAAGTTTCTACAGCCGGGAATTAGTAAACACAACCTG